>JAULAV010003324.1:0-25006 GCA_030789695.1 Scilla litardierei
CGCAGATGGTGGAGGACTCCCGAGCTGAGGATAGGCGAGGCGGGAGCGGCTACAGTGGGCAGATGCAGCGGATCACTACGACTGGGATAGGCAGAGTAGTGGTCCCTACTGAGACAGTTCAGACAGGGCTTGAGAAGACAGGGGAGCCGACCCCGCTACCAGCTGGGGGCCCATTCCGACGGATGACCGATGCGGAGATGAAGGAGAAGCGGCAAAAGGGCCTCTGTTTTAGATGCGACGAGCGCTTCTCTCCCGGACACCGTTGTGTGGATCGGAAGCTGCAGGTTTTGATAGCGGAAGCAGACGAGGATGATGGTTTGGAGGACGAAGGCATTGGAGGGGAGGACGACTCCCACTCGGAGTAGCACCGCCGGTACTTACACCACCTTGAGGACAAGGTGGTTCTTTGGGGGGAGTATTGTTAGACCCGCAGGTCTATTCCGCCGGCCCATCTTGGGCCGGCCCATGTGGCCGGCGGGTGGCTCTTTACGCGCGCGCCCCCTCTCCCTAGAAACCCTAGTTTCCCCTATAAATACGGGCTAGCCGTCATTAGGGATTTTATGCTTGATATTTGGAGATTTCTCTATTGAGCGTCCTAGGAGTAGTTCTAGATCTAGACGAGTGCGGACGTCCTCTAGGCGTCTTGGGAGGAGGGCACACCTCTTTTGTGCTCAAATATCTTGTTCTTCTTTATTATTTTGCTATAAAAATCGGATCTTTGATTGGTTCCTAACACAGCCCCTACCCTACTCTTATATAAACCTATAAACCCTACTGTCCCTTAGATATATATAACTTAGGGCTGTCATTTTCTCAACCCTGCAACACTCAAAGCACAGCCGCCGCCTGCTTTTTCTCCCTGTAAACAAACCAAAGGCGCCTACTTCTCCAAGCGTCGCCCAGTTTCCTCTCCACGCGGAGAGCTTCTCGCGGCCACCCCCTTCTCTTCAAGCACCCCTTCCACCTCCTCGCCCCACGCCCAAAACTGCCGTCGGTGTCATTCCTCCGGCCACCCTTCAAACAACCCTAGTCCGCCGCCATATTTTCCGACCAGCAGCGGACCCACGGCCTCCCCTCTCCCTCGCCAACACAAGCCGTAGCCCTTCTCCCGCGTGCGCCTCTTCTCCGCAGCCTCCACGCTACAAACGCCACGCGGTCACCTGCTCCCCTCGCCAACACACAGCGCCCAGCCTCTCATCCTCGCGCACAGCCTCCCTAGCTGCCTGCTGACTGCTGGGAACGTCGCAGCAGCATCATCCGCGACCTCCATCGCCCAGCTTCACACCTCACGCGCCAGGAGCTCCCCTCACAAACACGCGCGAGGCAGCCGCCATCCACGCGCGACGCCGACGCCCTGCCCCTCTCTGCGGCCTCCCCTTGTCGCTGACAGCCGCACGGACCCGACGCCGCAGCCCTCGCCCTACTTTCAAAGCTCAACGTCGCTGTTTCGGAGCCGTACGCATCGCTGCTACCCATCGTTGCGTCCTGATCATTCGCTGCACTTCCGGTTAGTAGATCTACCCCTTAACACACTATAACCCACACCGTAATATAGAGAACCTAATAAAACGGATCGGTTAGACGTCGTAGGGACTTTTGTGACGTTGTGATAAAAACGGCTTAATCTGATTTTGTGTTTTATCAAACCAGCGAACCTTCATCATCATAGCGTAGTACCCGTTGAGACGTTTCCGACGACACCAAGAATGCCAAAAACAGGCAAGTATGCAAATTGATATGAATTTTTGAAGTCTGGGAGTTTTTGTGTCACTTTTACTCATTGCTGTATAACTTGAAAACTATACGTGAAATGACGCATGAAAACGATGCCATGACAACCTGAACTAAATTTGTGACCCAACGACATATCACACGATATACTTTAATTTTAAACAACGAAAAAAAATTGTTTTCTATAGCTTGTTCGGTAAATCTCGTATTCAACGTTATATTAAAATTGTTGCAAATGTTATTCAACCCACTTTTGCGTATTGAAAATGTTGTAATAACAAATTAATATTGATAACATTAAATTTCTGCAAGTCTTGAAATTGTTTAACAAGTTGAGATATCGTGAAAATCGTGCGCGGTGCGCCTGAAGGCGGAATCGTGAATTCGTGTGAGTCGACTAGGCTGGCTCGTGTTCCAGCACAAATTAGGGTGGGGTTAGGGTTGAGCGGCCACTAAGCGTATGAAAGGGTCATGTCTTCAAGAACACCACCTATACGGTGGGTTAGTATCAACCGCAATTATACCCCCGCGAGAAGAATGACTTACTCATCACGTCTTAAAGGCGAGAACCCTATGATAGATGTGAACTACTGACATGAAACTTACAACGCTAACGTGATCTCAGCAAATTGACATGTTAACGAACTCACGAAAACCTTACTTTACTTCTTAAAACTGCTTAGAACTGCATGATAGGATTGTCTCGTCTTATTTCATTTAAAATGGCACGTTTAAACTTATTGCAGTCATCTCTTTTAAATTATTTAATGGCTCTTGAATTCATATCGTTGCATATCTTGCCTTGGGTTGCTAATCTTTTCTTGCAGACCCTTGCTGACATACATTCATGTTTTTGGATGTATGTCAGATTCCGAGTTTGAGCGCTAGGAAGATTCTCTCGAGACGTCTGACTTAGAGAGCCAGAGTTCGTCGTAGTCGCTGAGCCGCTTTCTGCGGGAGACTGGAGTTCCTTTTCCGTCACTACTCTTAGTTTTAGTTTTAGTGCCTTGTAGTAGGATTAGTGTTTCGTTGTAGTTTCCTTTTTGGCCATGCTGAGGCCCAGTTGTTTTATTTCTTGTACGAACAATTCTGGATGTGCCCTTTTTAATTTAATGAAATGTTATTTTTATTGTTCTGAAATGCATGCAAGAACATGTACTTCGATTGGTGTATCACTACAGACGCGTATTGGGCTTGAGCTTCACCGCTCCAGCCCAAGCGGACCGCGTAACGTTCTCGCTTCCAGTGTCTTTTGGGAAGCATGGCGTTACAGATTTTAGTGGTGGCCCATGCAGGTCATGCATTTGCAAAACTTCAGAATAGTAGGAATACTATCATTAGCCAAAAACATCAAGAATTAGTTCGCACGCGAAATAACCCGAATACCTTGTCTCAGCAATATAGGAAACCCAATACCGGGATAATAGGAAGAGTTAGTTAGACGCTCGTGCTCATTAGTTGGACACCTTCGCCACGACTTAGTGTTGTCATCTTGGTAGTCACCTTAGCGATTGATCATCCAGCTTTGACCATATTAGATTTTTGAGTTTCGTTAGTCGTTCGCTTAGATTTATCGAATCTAAGGCCCAACCGAACGTAGCGATCGTCGCCTTCATGCAAGTTGAACCTGAGACGCCTGCAATGAGTAGACTTCGAAGCATAAGATATTCCAGATCTATAGATAAGATCTCGATCTCAATCCTTAACGAACCCTTACCTTGACTTCCTTATCGCAGTCTAGTACGTTGATGAGCCCTAGTGCTAAACCTTAGTCGACCCGATGATTATTTTTCCCCTGATTTTACTATTTTCATAATCATTACACTTCCATGTTAATGATCGTAGGAAGCCTTTGTGACGTATTCACGTAGTTACTTAGTCGTACTTACGTTTCGATCGCCAAACCTATTCCTTGTTCTCGATTCACGTAAACTCTTCAGGTCCGCCATCTTTAGCCTAGAACCTCCCTATTGCAGATCAAGGGTCTTTTAAAAAGTATTTTCGATATTTCTTTTATTGAATTCTTCGCTAAGTTTAAAATCCTTTCGAAAACTTTTACTTAGATTTTCTACACTTCAGTCGACTTGAACCCAACCTTGATTATGAAACTCTTCTGACACGATTTTTAGTTACTATCTTATAGCAATATCCTAACATACATCTTCCGCACTTCTATTTCACATAACCTCGTGTAGCTACTCTATTTTCCTCATGTAATAAACTTCTTTTTAAAACTTTATTTCTATTTTGCTAGTTCAAAATATCATCTCCTTTTCTCACTAACATATTTCAAAACAGTCATTCATACATACTTTTAAAATACTCTCCTAAGTTAAATAGAACTTCAAATCTTATGTGTCAGTCTTATAATCATTGTCTTCATAAAAAAATTCTTTTTACAAACCTACTTCCATTTACAAAACAAGCACTACGACACTATGCCCATATTACTCTTCACCTATTATTTGACTGATCACATTTTTACGTTTTAACTCCTATCGTATGATCGCTATTTTACGTAAAATATAACAATGATATTATTTTCACACATATCTTTACCTTCTTAATTATTTAATTATTTCATAAACATTTTATGTCACCCAACCAAACTAACCTCTTATCCATGCCACATCCGGAACCGTCCATCACAATACTAATTCGTTGCATCATTCAACCCTGAATCCTACACCATCACTTAGTTACCACATTAGTGCTTATCATTGTTTAGTGAGACCATTAGCATTGATTGTAGTGTGGTTGTAGTGCATGTATATAGATAGTGGGTGTGGACCCGTGTGTGTGAATCTCTAAGTACCACTTATGTATAAGTGTGTTTACCCTTAATACATTAGTATGGTGTGATTGTCTATTGTGTCATATGTGCATGTACGGTAATTTGTGATAGGTATGTATATAGTCGAGTATAGAGTAGTAAGTGTTATGTTTATACTTAGACGAGTGATTAGCTATATCACTATAGGAATATCTGTGCGTGTTAGATTTAGTATTGGCTAGTTACTAGGAGTATGTGTGCCTTAGTCGTACTTGTTAATGGTTTGTAATTGTATGCTACTACAGTGATGTGCATGCTAAGTGTAATGATAATAAGTGTACGTATAGTTTTGTGTGCAGATTTATTTTGTGATATATATGTTAGTATGTCTGGCGTGTGCTCGTGTATATATATGTACGTGGTTAGTTATAGGTATATACATATATATATATATATATATATATATATATATATATATATATATCACTCTTATACGCGAATACTGTGAGATAAGCGATTCTCGGAGCGGCGACAATGGCGATTTGGGCAAATCTGGCGTTACTCCTAGGGTTCCTGGCACCAGGGTCTCCTCTCGGCCTCCAGGCTCTAGGGGCATTTCTAGGGCTCAAGTTAATCGGCATAGCAGTCATCAAGCGGATGATGTGCGCGATCCTCGGCCCTCTTTGGAGAAGTCAGATGCGGCTGAGGGTTGGCGTCTGGTCTCTCGGAGGAAGGAGTTCCGTCCTCCTCCGTCGAAGATCAAGAATTTCCGGCGCAATGGAGATTTCCCATATCGGAGAAGAAGATATATCGACAGCACTGGGAATGCCATTCCCGCAGCTAAGGTACTCGATGATTTGCCAGACAGACCTAAGGTATCTTCTCAGCCTATAATAATTGACTAATCTGCTGCTAAGAGGAGTTGGTCGGATGTGTGCGCAAACAAGCGAACATATGGTGAATCCATTGGTATGAAGTTTGTCCCACCCTTAATCAGGCAGGATGGCTCTTGTGTAGCCAGGGTTCCGGATTCACTCTTGGAGAAGGGAGCTGAAAACTGGAAGTCCACTCTTGTTGGGTATGTGTTGGGGGATTCCCCTTTGTACGGGCAGATGCTTTCTTGGGTTGAGAGACTCTAGAAGCCTACTAAGAGGGTACGAATTTTTAGCAAGGAGAATGGCTTTTTTACTATAAATTTGAGAGCATGGATGATTGCAATAGAATCCTTCACGGAGGCCCCTGGCTCTTTGATGGATGACTTGTCGTGCTCAAATTGTGGAACCGTAACATTCGCCATGACAGGGATATTCTTACGTCTGTTCCACTCTGGCTGTAATTGCATGGGGTACCTGTTAATATGTGGAATATGGAGATACTCAACATACTCGCCTCTGTCGTCGGTACCCCATTGTGCCTGAATCGGTCTACTGCAAATTTGGAAAGAATCTCATACGCACGATGCTTGGTCGAGGTCGATGCTAAGAGGCCACTTCCGAATGTTGTTGAGGTCGAACTTGATGATGGGTCCAGTCTGGCTTTTGATGCAAAATATGAGGCTGAACCACCTCGCTGCAGTAAATGTGTCTGATTTGGTCACTCTGATCTGCAGTGTACTATTCGTGATAAAGGTAAAGGTATAGCATTCTGTGCTGGCGAGACTCATGAGCTCGGGCAAAGCTCTAATTCTGGAAATCCTGAGGTTGATTTGGCTATCCATTCTCCAAACTCGAATAATGCAAGCCATCTCCACAAGGGTGCTGATGGATTGGCTCTGGCAGGAGGCAACATTTCGCATTCTTCTATGAGGGCCCGTTTGCATTTCATTAGAATTGCAAATGTTTTGAAAATATTCAGTTTCCTGGCACCAAAAAGAGCCTCCGTGGTTCCAGTTTGTCATGAGAATGCCACGGCTCTAGGTGTTAAGTCCGCACTTCAACAGGATCTCCATGTTCCTGAAGCTGAGGTATGTTCGACACCCTCAGCTGAAACATCTTTGTCTCCAGAATTTCGCCCCCAACTCTCTGAAGACAACTGTAACATTAACATTGATGCTACACCTCCTGTTGCTATCCCTACCACCCTAGCTGCTCCAAATATAGAAATTCAAGAGGACTCTTGTGTTGCTCTCCCTGAGATCCCCTTATATGACAATCCAGATTGGTTATCTGAACATGCAGAAATCTTAAATGATATTGAATCCTCTAAACGGAAGAAGCAGGGAATTGCCACCCCTGCTCGACGTAGTAGCAGACTGAAGTAGGGTTCTGCTCTTGACATTTTGTTGCTTGCCAATGACTATTCTAATTTGGAATACAAGGGGCCTAAATAATGATGTGAGGCGTAGGGACCTCAGGGAAAGAATTCAGAAGATCTCTCCTTCTGTTATTGTCCTTTTGGAAACTAAGTTAAACTCTGCGACAGTGATGACCAAATCTTGCATTCCAACGGGGTGGAATATTATTGATAACTTTCGTTCTCATTCTGGAGGACGTATTGTGGCTGGATTTGATCCGCTTGTGTGGCAAGCTGTAGTCATATCTTCGTATATGCAGCATATTACATTAAGTTGTCATAATGCTGGTGGCTTTGACTTTGCTCTTACTGCTGTCTATGGCAGTAACTTATTACATGAAAGGAAGATTCTTTGGGACCAGCTAAAGAGTGATGCGGCTACTTTGCACAAATAAAGCTTGGTTAGTGGGAGGTGACTTTAATTGCATCTTATACGCTAAAGACAAGGTTGGGGGCCGCAAGGTGGAAGCTAGTAAACTATCTGACTTCAACAACTCTCTTACTGACTGTAGACTGTGTCCTATTAAATGTACTGGAAATCGGCTTAGTTGGTGCAATAAGCGGTTGGGTTTGGCACGTATTGCTGCTCAATTAGATCGGGCTCTTTGCAATGGAGTTTGGATTGACAAGCTCCCCGACTCCTTCCTGGAATATTTGGACTCACTCATCAGTGATCACTCTCCTATGATTATCAACCTTCACTCCAAGGTACTTACTGATCCTAAGCCATTCAAATTTTTCAATCACTGGACTCATTTGCCAGGTTTTAAGGATATCCTGGAATCTAACTGGTCGGCAACCTATAGTGGCACCCCTATGTTTCGTCTTGTTATGAAATTGCGGCAGTTAAAATATGATCTTAGAAGATGGGCCAGGGACAAACATGCTATGTTGCCTATCCATACCTGCAGATGCCGTCTCGAAGCTGTTAGAAAACAGTCTGCACTTCACTTTAGCCAAGAGCTCCAAGAGAAGGAACGTGAATTATCTAATGAGCTTGCTAATTTACTAGATATGGAAGAGGAAATGCTCCGCCAGAAGAGTAGACAGGACTGGTTGGATCTGGGGGATAGAAATACGAGATTCTTCCACAATGCTATGAGGGCTAGACAAAGTAAAAATAATTTATCCCACCTGGTGGATGTGCATGGGGCTAGGTCTAAATCTTATGATGATATAAAATCTGAGGCAGTTACCTTCTATAAGATGCTGTACAACCAAGATCTCTATTGGAATGTTTTCCCCAACCTGGTACCTAAAAAGAAACTCAAAGCTGAAACTGCTCTGTGGCTTGAAAGAAGTGTTAGTTCAGAAGAAATTAAAGAGGCGGTCTTTCAAATTGGCCCTTCCAAAGCCCCTGGTCCAGATGGGTATAATGGATTCTTTTTCCACCATAACTGGCATCTTATTGGTCCGGATGTTGTTGAAGCGGTACAGTCTTTCTTCAAATCTGCCTCCCTCAAACAGGTGAATCACACCTTTCTCACTCTGGTCCCAAAAAAACTCTAATGCTTCGTCCCTTGGGGATTACAGGCCTATAGCATGTTGCAATTTTATTTATAAAATTATTAGTAAGGTGATTTGCAACAGGCTAAAAAGAATCATTAGTGATCTTATTTCCCCCAACCAGTCTGCTTTCATTCATGGGAGATTGCTTTCTGATTGTACCCTGCTAGCTCATGAGCAGATCAGAGATTTTAGCAACCCAATGGGGTCCAGAGCCTGCCTGAAACTGGACCTCCGTAAGGCTTTCGACAGCGTTAACAGAGAGTTCGTATATTTTATCTTGCATCAGATGGGATTCGGGTCCAAGTTCATCAGCTAGATCAAGGAATGCATTTCTACTGCCCAATTTTCGGTTATGGTTAATGGGTCCCCAGTGGGCTTCTTTGGTGGAAACCGTGGTATCAGACAAGGTGACCCTATTTCACCCTTCCTCTTTGTTATTATCATGGAAGCTTTTTCTCTTCTTCTCGCCAAGGCCATTACTAAAGGTACCATCCACCCTATGAAACGTACTGGATCTATTTCACACTTGTTATTTGCTGACGATCTCCTAGTTTTCTGCCGTGGTAATCGGAAATCACTAAGGGGCCTTAAAAATTTACTGGAAGATTTCAGGAACTTCACAGGTTTGGAGATCAATTGGGAGAAAAGTCTTTCCATGTTTAGTAAGGGGGTTAAAAATCCTGGAGAGCTGGCAGACTATTTAAGTGTTAAGCGGGCAAGTACTATTTCTACTTACTTGGGGCTGCCCCTATCACCCAATTACCCTAAAACAAGCATGTACAGCCGGCTTATAGACAAGTGTCGGAAACGGCTAAGTGGGTGGACTTCCTCCTTGTTATCCATATCTGGGCGCATTGAGCTGGTAAGGACTGTCATCTATGGAATGATTGCTTTCTGGGTCCAGGTGTTTAAAGTACCTACCACTGTTCTGCGCACCCTAACATCCATGTGTCGAAAATTTATATGGGGGACTACAAAATCTTGGGCCTGGAAAGACTCTTGCAGGCCAAAGGAGGAAGGGGGGATTGGATTACGATTGCTTTCTGACCTGAACATTGCCTCAGGGATTAAATTAACATGGAGATTCTTACATTCCAGAGGCCTTTGGGCTACTTATATGCGTAATAAATATAAGGATTCTACCAAGTTTTATGTTGCAAAAGGGGTGGCCACACAATCTGGCACGTGGAAGTTCCTTCTTCATTGCAAAAATCTATCACAGCGTATTATTATGAGAAAGGTACGTGATGGAAAAGACACCCTATTCTGGCATGACAATTGGCTACCTAGTGGGCCCCTCAAAAACCAATACAATATTCCAGATGGGGCTAGTGGGAGACGAGTCAGTGACTACTGTGATGGTTCGTCGTGGATTGAAAATGCAGAAATTCAAAGCATGAAACACTTGCTTCAACTATTCTCCCTAACCAACGGAGTTGACACTTGGGAATGAAAGCATGGTTCAACTTTCAAATTCAGAGACGCTTGGAAGGTGGTGCGTGACAGAGTTTCCCCATACCCTTTCTCAAAATTAGTATGGTATAGTAAGTTCATTCCCAAAATGTCTCTTACTCTCCTTCGTGCATTCAAAGATAAACTCCTAACGAAGGTACGCATGGAAAAATGGGGTGACCTCAGCTCGAATATTTGTGAACTTTGTTTGGATGGCTGCCCGGAGACTATTACTCATCTATTTTTTGAATGTCCTTATTCTAACTATATAATGCGTAGGGCTCTTCTTAAACTGGGTGCTACTGGTCCTACTTTGCTCATATTACCGGCCATGGGGACCTACTTCCTGGAAAAGTATGTGAAGAAGGGGGCCCTCGGATTGCTGGCTAGGACTGTACTTTCTGCGGTTGTTTACCACCTGTGGCGTGAGCGTAATAGACGCGTCTTCGAGAACTCCAAGATGCAGAAGACCACTTTGTTTGATGTGATATCGGCTGATGTACAAAGAGCTCTGCGCAACTATGATAATATGGAGACTGAGGCCTCAGCAGCTTTTGAAAATTGGGGTATTTGGGACCCTGGCTGACTCGGTTTCACTCTTGCGGCTCAGTTTTTGGACTCTGAATGAAGAATTGAGGACTTCCTCCCATCTGCGGCTTCACATTTGCGGACTAATTTCCCAGTTTCGGCTATGGGTATTCTCTTTCCCAGTTTCGGCCATGGGTACTCTCTGGAGTTGAGCCTCATGTTAACCTTCGGTTGTTGGTATTATTCTCTGGGGTTGGGCCTCTTGTAACCTTGCAGCTATGGTTATAATGCTCTGGGTTTAGGCGTTCTGTGTTGCCCTGCGGCTTCACTTGCTATTGTGATGAGTCCTGTGTTGCTGCGGTTTGTTATTTTGTACCTTTGTAACTCTTGGTTCCGATTGCTGATGCCAGGCAAAATGATCTAGGGTGACGACGCGTGTGTCCCCTCCCCTAGTCATTGAGGCTGGTATTAAGTAGTCAACCACTCTGTATATTTGGCTTTTATCAATACATATACTAACTTACTTTGCAAAAAAAGGTATATACATATATTGTATGAATAAGTGTGTTATATGTATAGTAGGATTACAATATTACCCTCACGGGATGATGTATGAGCATGTGTATACCAGGAAATATGCATAGTCGTATGTTTGTGACTACGTATATATGGCTGTATGTAATAGTGTACTAGCTCTATGTAGATTACCATGGCTGTGTATACCGGTGTGTATATATGTCCTATATAGATAGGAGATAGGAGTGTGGTAGTGTAAGTAGGTATATGTATGTAAAATGAACGTATGTATATGTATTTGAAAGTGTGTGATATATGAGTAAGTACATGCCTATGGATGTATATTGTTTCATTGTAATGTATGTATGACTGGGATTGAATGACCTTAGTGTCTAAGTCCGCACACCCTCATGTCGGCCCATTTAAGGAAGTCTGAGGACGGACTTGATCCTAAGGTGGGTAGATTACGTTGACCCTAGTACTAGGAGTAAAGGCTTATATGAATCTCTGTATGGTGTAAGATATTACGTGCATGTATATACGTGTAGTGATTTGTATTATAATGTGTATATGGTAATATGCAGTAAGTAAAAGTGGTTGTACGATTGAAGTGTTAATTAACTAAGAATGATTGTATTTATGCGTTAGTGGTATGTTTAAGTGACATGTGGTACTATTGTGAGTGTATAAGATATATGGTAATACTTTGTGTATTAGTAATAATGTGAGTGTGCGAGGTGATGGCACATTTACCGCTAGTAAATTGATGTGGTGGTGTAGTAAAGTGTTACTATTCGCCCGATTATAATATTGATTGGATTGTACGTATAGGATGATATTATATTAAACGAGTTATGTAAATACGTAATTAGTGATGCGTGTATGTGTATTATTACTATTAATAGCATGGACGTTAATTAGTATTATCAGCAGTAATACTATTGGTATGGATATTAGTAGTAGAAATACTATTTGGATATGGCATGATGGTTATTTATAGTGTGTATACATTAGGAGAGGAGATGCGAGCGTTGCCCTTATGTTTTCCCGGTATCTTTGCCGGTATGATTCCGAGGACGGAATCGTTTTTAAGGAGGGTAGGATGTAACGACCACTGTCCGGTAGTACGTACTGTAACTCGTATGTTGTTTCGTGAGCGTATTATTCATATTTGTTTGTATTATTTTGTTCCGTAGCTCAGGTGCGTGACGGACCCCGTAACCACGACCCTTTCGAAGGCGCGATCGCCCCGGTACCCTCCGTTTGATTTTTGGACGTTGGGGCACAAATTTATAATAACACATTATTATTATTATATGTATATATATATTAATATATACTCTTATTTCAAACTCTAAACTCAGTTTTAAGTTGGGACTTAAAACAAAACGTTTAAAAACGGAGGGAATCTTTCAGAATCTACTAAAAAGAAACCTTAATTGGCTTTTATTAATATCCTAAACAAAATCTAAACTACTAAAATCCTAACTGGCAGCCCCACTACCCTTATTTTCTCTCCCATGTGAACCACTTCTCCCCACTTCCCCCTCTCATCCTCCCACGTGAAGCAACCCTGAGGCTAAACGAGATAGCACAGCAGCCCCTACCCTACTCTTATATAAACATATAAACCCTACTGCCCCTTAGATATATATAACTTAGGGCTGTCATTTTCTCAACCCTGCAACACTCAAAGCACAGCCGTCGCCTGCTTTTTCTCCCCGCAAACAAACCAAAGGCGCCCACTTCTCCAAGCGTTGCCCAGTTTCCTCTCCACGCGGAGAGCTTCTCGTGGCCACCCCTTCTCTTCAAGCACCCCTTCCACCTCCTCGCCCCACGCCCAGAACTGCCGCCGGTGTCATTCCTCCGACAACCCTTCAAACAACCCCAGTCCGCCGCCATATTTTCCGACCAGCAACGGACCCACGGCCTCCCCTCTAGCAGCGCACGGCCTCCCCTCCCCCTCACCAACACAAGCCATAGCCCTTCTCCCGCGTGCGCCTCTTCTCCGCAGCCTCCACGCTACAAATGCCACGCGGCCACCTGCTCCCCTCGCCAACACACGGCGCCCAGCCTCTCATCCTCACGCACAGCCTCCCTAGCTGCCTGCTGACTGCTGGGAACGCCGCAGCAGCATCATCCGCGACCTTCACACCTTGCGAGCCAAGAGCTCCCCTCACAAACACGCGCGAGGCAGCCGCCATCCACGCGCGACGCCGACGCCCTGCCCCTCTCTGTGGCCTCCCCTTGTCGCTGACAGCCGCACGGACCCGACGCCGCAGCCCTCGCCCTACTTCCGAGACTCAACGTCGCTGTTTCGGAGCCGTACGCGTCGCCGCTACCCATCGTTGCGTCCCGATCCTTCGCTGCACTTCCGGTTAGTAGATCTACCCCTTAACACACTATAACCCACACCGTAATATAGAGAACCTAATAAAATGGATCGGTTAGACGTCGTAGTGACTTTTGTGACGTTGTTATGATAAAAACGGCTTAATCTGATTTTGTGTTTTATCAAACCAGCGAACCTTCATCACCATAGCGTAATACCCATTGAGACGTTTCCGACGACACCAAGAACGCCAAAAACAGGCAAGTATGCAAATTGATATGAATTTTTGAAGTCTGAGAGTTTTTGTGTCACTTTTACTCATTGCTGTATAACTTGAAAACTATACGTGAAATGACACATGAAAATGATGCCATGACAACCTAGACTAAATTTGTGACCCAACGGCATATCATACGATATACTTTAATTTTAAACAACGAAGAAAAATTGTTTTCTGTAGCTTGTTCGGTAAATCTCGTGTTCAACGTTATATTAAAATTGTTGCAAATGTTATTCAACCCACTTTTGCGTATTGAAAATGTTGTAATAACAAATTAATATTGATAACATTAAATTTCTGCAAGTCTTGAAATTGTTTAACAAGTTGAGATATCGTGAAAATCGTGCGCCTGAAGGCGGAATCGTGAATTCGTGATGTCGTGTGAGTCGACTAGGCTGGCTCGTGTTCCAGCACAAATTGGGATGGGGTTAGGGTTGAGCGGCCACTAAGCGTATGAAAGGGTCATGTCTTCAAGAACACCATCTATACGGTGGGTTAGTATCAATCGCGACTATACCCCCGCGAGAAGAATGACTTACTCATCACGTCTTAAAGGAGAGAACCATATGATAGATGTGAACTACTGACATGAAACTTGCAACGCTAACGTGATCTCAGTAAATTGACATGTTAACGAACTCAAGAAAACCTTACTTTACTTCTTAAAACTGCTTAGAACTGCATGATAGGATTTTTCTCGTCTTATTTCATTTAAAATGGCAGGTTTAAACTTATTGCAGTCATTTCTTTTAAATTATTTAATGTCTCTTGAATTCATATCGTTGCATATCTTGCCTTGGGTTGCTAATCTTTTCTTGCAGACCCTTGCTGACATACATTCATGTTTTTGGATGTATGTCAGATTCCGAGTTTGAGCGCTAGGAAGATTCTCTCGAGACGTCTGACTTAGAGAGCCAAAGTTCGCCGTAGTCGCTGAGCCGCTTTCTGCGGGAGACTAGAGTTCCTTTTCCGTCACTACTTTTAGTTTTAGTTTTAGTGCCTTGTAGTAGGATTAGTGTTTCGTTGTAGTTTCCTTTTTGGCCATGCTGAGGCCCGGTTGTTTTATTTCTTGTACGAACAATTCTGGATGTGCCCTTTTTAATTTAATGAAATGTTATTTTTATTGTTCTGAAATGCACGCAAGAACCTATACTTCGATTGGTGTATCACTACAGACGCGTATTGGGCTCGAGCTTCACCGCTCCAGCCCAAGCGGACCGCGTAATGTTCTCGCTTCCGGTGTCTTTTGGGAAGCGGGGCGTTACAGTTTTAATATACAAGTTTCTCATTCACAGGTCGGCTGCAAATGAGATATGAAAAATTGAGTGGTAGTTCTTGAATCATACTGCAGATCACTGAACAAATAACTTGATTTTGTGAGTATCGGAGAAAGTCCACAACAGCGGATCTCTTTTTTTGGCAGTCAAAATGAATAAAAGGACAATAGAAAGGAAATAAAGTGATACACACAGATGCAGAAAATGTACCTAGACAGCACACAGGAAAAAAAAAATTGAAGATGTGTAGATAAAAGATTAATTAAAGAAATTTACCTTCAAGAGACCACTGCCCGACTCCATCAGCCACCCCAAACCAATTCTTGCATGCCACAAAGTAAGCATCTTCTCCACCTGTCAATGCCTGAAATTATTCCTCTATATTACTAACCATGAGTATCATATGATAAACACAACAAAATGATTGAGGAATGAAGGTCTCAGATATGGCAGCATATGCAACACCCGATGCAACTGGTTGAATATGTAGTATATATGGCACTGGATGGCTAACTCATCATTGCAACGGGAAAAACTTCAATATAATTGGAATAAAGGAAGCGATAGATATATCTCAAGTTCACTTCTATGTGACTGAAAATATACCAAATGACAGGGATGGGTAACCATGTTGTAAACTTGAAACATGCAAATCCAGCTTTCTTATGGAGAAAAGATTGAAGTTAGTGTGCCGAAATCACATACCATCCAAGTGTTAGATACTGAACAATATTCCTATCATTATTGAAAGATGCAATGATTGTCCTCTTCTACAAGTTGCAGCAGATGTATTGGAAGTTCTAACTAATTACACATACAGACTCAACTAGATTTTAAAATGTCTAGGATAACATGTTAATGGGAATGAGTAGATAAAGGTTTAAGGATGCTTTCGGTGATCGCATGCTCCATTGAGACCAACACAAATTATTGTCACTCACACATAATTACTCTAAAACATTGCCATGCATCCAGCTTATTACTCAGAAACAGCCAGCAGGTGCAAACTATTTAAAATACAAATTTAAAAGAAATGATTGAATCTGGCTCATTCTCAGGGGCGGAACCAGGATTAGATGACCGGGGGGCGGATGGCGTTGTAAGAAGGCATACAATCTGCATTCGTAAAGTACATAAATGCGATAGTGTTCAAGTCGACGAGTCCAAAGAGATAAATGAGGTGTTTTTCATTACATTTAAGTATATTTGAGGTGACAAAGTGAACAAAAAAGTAGATATGAAATTCACTACTCAGGCACCATGCAACATATGTGTTATGAATCAAGTAAGAAAGTCGAAAACAAAAACATGTTTTAATTGCATGAGACTGAAAATAAGTTACGAAGATTCAAACTGAATTACTTTAAACAAGCAGCAAATTTGTCTATGCATTTATTAAACACAAAATCGTTCACATTAACGAAGATATGAACGAGAAACCGACGCTGAAATTACATCATTAATTTGCAAAAAAACAAAAATTTAAAAATATAATCTTTGAAACTAGCCAAGAATTAATTAATGTTTTGAATTTAAGGGAATGAGGAAGCGTGTTTAGTAACTAAACAGTATACGTAGATTAAATTAACCATGATATTTTAAAAACGCTAATTAGAAAACACAATGTTTACTTATGTGTCCAGACAATTTTCTGTTTTACAATAACTTCTGTGATAATTTAAGCTTAAACAAAGATATATTTTTGTTTAGACGTTTTTCTTTTCTCAATTAGATGCTAACTGTGGTGTTCTACAAGGAAAAACATTTTAAAAAACATAAACCAATTATTCTTCTACCTCTCCACTCTGCTGCTTACTTAAAATAATAGCGGGCAAAATTCTAATGTCATGGATCTACAAGGTGAACAAATGCATAACTCATATTGAAGGACTCAAAGCATGGACCGAAAATTTATAAAAAATATGCTGGAAACAAGCGTCGAACTCGGGACCTTTAGTGCAGGAACGGAATGGACAACCACCACAATAACAGAATATCAATATCTTTTAGGAATTACTTTATTATAATTATCCTTGAATTAAACCTGCTGCCATATATATATACTTGTGTAAATTTTGAAAAATGGGGGGGGGCCCCCCCCCCCCCCCCCCCCCCCCCCCCCCCAAATCGCCTACGTGGGTCTGCCCCTGCTCATTCTTATACCGTGCCACATATATGGTATAATGTGACTCATTATAGCAAATAGCAATGCTTCTTTAAAATCACTAGCAAAAGTACATAGAAACACACATTTATAGACATAAAACTATTGTTTACAAGTCATTGATCTGCAAATTGCAACATTTATGAAAAGTAATATTTTGATTAGGCTAGAGTTATCAATGAATTCCAACTTTCTGGAAATACATTACCTAGTGTAAAATTATTTATTTATAACAGGAATTATTCACACTTATGCTAGAGTTTCTATGCTAAAATTGTTCATGTGAAGGATCATAAGCAGAATTGTAATTGCTCGTTTCTAATTGAGCAAATCCAATTTATTTCAACCGCTATCAAGGAAAAAAGATGGTGAAGAGTTGTGAAGTTAAGTACAGTTAGCCATCAAATTACATGACGGATATGATAGAGTTTCTACATTATAATTCATCTTACTAAACATGCTTATAGCTTCTTAATCTCCTAGAACGATAAATGATATGAATGGTTGACATGACTCCAACAATGATATGTTTATGTTAAGCATTAGTAGGAAAAAAAATGAGATATTTAATAGGAAAAAAACAATACACATACGTTTTTAATTTTCCTTGTGGATGTGTACCTTTGAAGGATGAGGCAATATTGCAGCACCTGAAGAAAGGGCAAGCACTGGTGTTGATGTGATTGTCACCCTGGATCACAAACAATATGATGTGACAATTAGATGTTATAAGAAATGTGCTGTAAACTTTATCATACATCAAATGCCATATCCAAATCCAGTGTCAGTATATGATGTGGATGATTACGCCTATAATCCAGACATCAAAATAACGGTGGCTACAGGATACGTATGTTTCATGGTTACTGTTAGAGTGTGTGACCCGAATCCGGTTTTTGACCCGACCGAAGATCTCGTGGTGCGACATTTAATGGGGAAATTTTCAAAGCTCTGTGGTGGGTAGCAGAGGGATCGGGCCGATAGACCTTTCTAATTTTGCCTACATAAACATGATGTAATCTAGGGTTTCGGCTTTAACCTCTTCTTTAGCCGCACTTCCCTTCCTTTTGTACGAGATCTTCGATATAGTGGATTTCTCTCCTCTGCCCGTGGGTTTTTTCCGTCTTGGGCTTTTACACGTAAATCTGTGTGTTCTTGGTTTGTGTTGTTCATTGCATATTATTGATTGATTTCGTAACAAATGGTATCAGAGCGAGGTTCGATTTTCGCTAATGGCAACAATGAATACGACATTCCGCTTTTGAATCGCAACACCAGATTTTCGCTATGGCATGTCAAGATGCGGGCTGTTCTCGCGCAGATGGATTTGGACGATGCGCTGCTAGGGTTTGATAAGATGCCCTCGTCTTGGACGCCGAAGGAAAAACGGCGTAAGGATCGAAAGGCCATATCTCAGATTCACCTTAATCTGTCGAAACAGATTTTACAGGATGTTTTGAAGGAGAAAACAACCGCTGCTTTGTGGTTGAAGTTGGAGCAGTTGTGCATGACGAAAAGTCTAACCAGCAAACTGATGCGGCTGGAAATTAGGAGGAGGGGCGTTTGCGTAAAATAACAATGAATGGGTGTTTTTCTATTTAAAGGGGGTTGAGCCGGCCCTAGAGAGGATGCGAAAATTGAGAGAGTTATATTAGTTTATCCCCTAGATTAATCCTTAGCTAGTCGTCCTTTTTAATTGTAGTTGTTATTTAGCGAGTAGTTGATTTGTAGTAGGGTTTCCTCTAATTTCAGATCTGAGATCCAATAAAAATTCCCTTTTTATCTTCAAATCCCCAACGAATCGCATCAATTGGTATCAGAGCGGTTGATCCATGGCAAGCACGCGATCCACGGAGCGGATTGAAGTCGTGGAAGGGAAAGTTGAGAGGATTGAAGCCCAAATCAGTAAGGGTTTCATCGATCTAAGGAAAGAAGATGCGGAGATGGCCGCGGAGATCCGGAAGGAGATGAAGGAGATGAAGGAGATGACGGAAGATTTGATCAAGGTATTTTCTATTCCTAGTTCTCTAGATTAATTCCTAGTTGCCAATTAATTAGTTGTAGCCCTAGATCTATTTTATTCGCAATTAAATTACTATTTCAGATCTGATCTTCGCTATCAAACCCTAGATTAGTAGTCCACAAACCATAAAAACCCTACCTTTAATCCCCACAAAAAGCCCTAGTCGCATCAAATTGGTATCAGAGCACTAGATCCAGGGCGAGCACCTGATTCATGGATCTGATCGACGCATGGGTAGAGCGAAGGGTAAGGGTGTACCGTCAAATAGAGGAGAATTTGGCGGAGATCAATCGTTGCTACAAGGAGAAACGGGCGGAGATCGACCGTCGCTATCTTTCCGCAGCAAAGACAAAGATAGATCTGAAGCCTGCGGCTGTCGGCGATACAGATCTGAAATTTCCAGATCCAGATCTGGAATTTCCAGATCCAGATCTGGAATTTCCAGATCCAGATCTACCAGATCCGGAGTCAGATCTGGAGCTTCTAGGCGTAGATCCACCAGATCCGGAGCCAGATCTGAAGAAGTCAGGGTATAACGACGCAGATCTGTCGTCGGAGAGGGACGACCACGCGCCGCCACGACACGAAGACAGAGGGGCCGGCGGGGTGATTCCGGCCCCCGGCAGCCCTCTGAGGAGCCGCCGACCCCCCAGGGAGCTCTGGGGGGCCCGGCGAACCCCCAGAAGGGCGGCGGAGGGCCGCCAGGCCCCCGGGAGGGACGGCCGCACCTGCCGCCCCTCTATGCGCAGGCGGCGGCCCCAGGGAGCACCGCCTGGGGGCCGCCGACCCATTTTCAGGGCCGGCCGCCCCCGGCGACGCCCTAGGGGGCTTCGGCCGACCCCAGGGGGGATCCCGAGGGCCGTTGGACCTCTTGGGGGCCCCATCGACCTTCCAGGACGACCGACAGGCTTTTTTCGAGGATTTCCAGGCCCCCGGAGGCCCCGCACGAGGTCCGTGGAGCACAATTTTCAGGATTTCAGCCATCTATGGGGCCCGGGGAAGGATTCCAGCAGTGCATCGATGACGACGACCATCCAAAGTACTTGTGGGGGCCCGACGACGTTTTTTGGATCCCGCCTTGGCCCGGCGATATTTCTCCGGACGTCGTTGAAAGCGGTGGGGACCACTCTCATCCGTTTGATCCGGGAGGAGTGCAATCGACCGGGTAGGACGGATGGCCAACGGACATCATGCACCACCTTGAGGACAAGGTGGGTTTTCAGGGGCGGAGTAGTGATGCGGCTGGAAATTAGGAGGAGGGGCGTTTGAGTAAAATAACAATGAGGGGGTGTTTTTCTATTTAAAGGGGGTTGAGCCGGCCCTAGAGAGGATGCGAAAATTGAGAGAGTTATATTAGTTTATCCCCTAGATTAATCCTTAGCTAGTCGTCCTTTTTAATTGTAGTTGTTATTTAGCGAGTAGTTGATTTGTAGTATGGTTTCCTCTAATTTCAGATCTGAGATCCAATAAAAATTCCATTTTTATCTTCAAATCCCCAACGAATCGCATCACAAACTGCATCTGAAGTAGCGATTATATTCTCACCGTATGTCTGAAGGTACGTCTTTGGATGAACTCTTAACTGTCTTTAAGGAGATTGTCTCTGATCTTAAGACTATATAGGTTAAGTATGAAGAAGAAGATTTAGGATTGATTCTATTGTGTACGATGCCTTCTTCATATATGACTTTCATAGATATTATTTTATATAGTCGTGATACTCTAACTTTGGATGAAGTTTATGATGCTCTATTCTCCAAGGAGAAGATGAAGCAGCTTCTGACAGGATCTGAAGGTCAGCGAGATGGTCTTATTGTTTGAGGGAGGACACATGAGAGGAATTTAGGAGGTGACATGAGAGGTAGATCGAAATCTAGCAACAGAGATACGATCTGCAGGTACTGTAAGAAAAAGGGACACATAAAATCTGAATGTTATAAGTTGCCGGATAAGAATAAAAGAGATGCTGGCAATCAGAAAGGAAAACAACAGGAAAATTCCAGTGAAGCCGGTGTTGCTGAAGATAACCCTAGTGATATGGAGCTCCTAGTTGCTTCTGATGATGACTCCAAACATTGCGAGGATTGGATTCTTGATTCAGGTTGTCCGTTTCATATGTAACCTAACCGTGACTGGTTTTCAGCATATGAAACTGTTTCTAAAGGTGCAGTGTTAGTGTTAATGGGAAATAATGCATTTTGCAAGGTAGTTGGCATTGGGACGGTCAGAATTAAGATGTTTGATGGAATTGTCAGGACACTTCTAAAGGGTACAGGTACACTGGTGAATGTGGAGTTCTGAAGGTTAGCAAAGGTGTCACTGTTGCAATGAAAGGGCGGAGAAGGTCTGCAAATTTATATGTCTTGCAGGGTTCTACAGTTAAAGGTGATACAGCAGTTACTACGCCTTGCTTATCAGATAGTGAGATTACTGGACTTTGGCATATGCGTCTTGGACATATGAGTGAGACTAGAATGGCTGAATTGAGCAGAAGAGGACTTCTTGATTGTCAGAGCATCAGTAAATTGAAGTTCTGTGAGTATTGCGTTTTTGGAAAGTAGAAGAGGGTCTGATTTATGAAAGTCATCCACAATACAAAGGGTGTACTTGATTATATATACTCTGATCTTTGGGGACTATCTAGGGTGCCTTCTAAGGGAGGCGCTAATTATATGATCACCATCATTGATGATTTTTCCAGAAAAGTTTGGGCGTTCTTCTTAAAGTAGAAAAATGATGTGTTAGCTACATTTAAAGAGTGGAAGACTATGATTGAGAAACAAACAGGAAAGCAGATAAAATGTCTCCGCACTGATAACGGCTTGGAGTTTTGTTTTGATAAGTTTAATGTTTTATGCAAATCAGAAGGAATCATGAGACATCGTACAATTCCTCATACTCTGCAGCAAAACGGTGTGGTAGAACGCATGAATAAGACATTGATGGAGAAAGTACGTCGTATGCTCTCTACTGCAGGTTTGGCTAAGTCTTTCTGGGCAGAAGCCGCTTCTTTAGCTTGCTTCCTTGTTAATCGTCTCCATCAACTGCCATCGAAAAAAGACTCCACAAGAGGCATGGTCCGGTACTTCTGCTAGCTATTCTGATTTGAAGATTTTTGGATGCCCTGCATATGCTCATGTTAATAATGGAAAACTGGAATCTAGATCTATAAAGTGTCTTTATTGACTATAAACCTGGAGTTAAGGGATATAAATTATGTTGTCCATGTTGGATATTGGACTCCCCGGATTTGGTTTTGGATGATGAACAAACATAAATATATCGTGAACTAACACTTTGTGAGCGCAGTTATGGAGAACGTCGTCAAATTCATATGAACATCCAAAGCGACGTCTCAAGACGTCTCAAAGCGCGTGATCGTATGCCTAAAGCTTCGTTGAAGCTTTTGGACCATTTTAGAAGTCATGAAGATTCGGATCGAAGCTTTCGAAGACGGTTCGTCAAGTTTTATTTATAGTCTTTTAGCTTCGTTCCGTAGAATGTTAAGCCTTGAGTAGGTCTTACGGTTTAAATCTTCATAACGCTCATATCTTAGATATAGGATCTTAGTAGAAGTCCATACAAACTTTCCCGAAGCTTCGCGCTTCGATTCGCGACTTCTTGTGCATGTTAGTTGGTTCAAGAAGAAGAACCAACCGACTAGATGGTGATCTAGTCGGTCAGCAATGCTTCTTGGACCGACTAGTTTGCGTCAGTCAATTCCAAGCTCTTTACTGTTTACAGTTAATCGGTCAAAGAAGGTTCACCGACCGACTAGTTTGTGAACTAGTCGGTCAGTGTTTCTTCTTGGACCGACTAGTTGAGCTTTCCTTGTACATGCCAACTTACTGTTTATCGTTAGTCGGTCTATGTTCATTTGGCGACCGACTAGTTGATGAACTAGTCGGTCAACTTTTGTTCTTGGACCGACTAAATCATTTTGTGCTCATACTATTTGTTTTATCTCTTAGTCGGTCTCAGTTGAGTTACCGACCGACTAGTTGTGAAACTAGTCGGTCAGCAACTCTTCTTGGACCGACTAGTTCTGTTAGTCTGAACTTATACTTTTCTCTGTTCACCAGTTAGTCGGTTCATGTTAATTGACCGACCGACTAGTTGATGAACTAGTCGGTCGGTGGTTGTTCTTTGACCGACTAGTTTGGTTCAGAATAGAGCCGTTGGAGCTTTAATTGAAACGTTTTTCTCTCTCTCTCTCCTCTAACCTATAAATACTTGGTGAGCTGCATTCATTGCACCAAAGGCTGATTTTAAGAGAAATTTAGAGTTCAAAGAGAAAGCATTCATTCCTCATTCAAAGCTCTTTCATTCCAATCTTGAATCTCTCCTCACTCTTATTTCAAAAGAGAGATTCATTGATTGTGAGCCTTCCAAGCCAAGCGCTTGATCCTAGGTCACCATCTACCCCATAGCTCTCCATCGCTGATCTACATCTTGGAGCTAGGGTTTGGTGCCTTCTTCCTCAAAATCATCTTTGCCCTAATTCGTAAGTATACTCAAGGCATAGGTATTTTGTGGTAAGCTTTTCTATTTCAATTTACTTTGATATTGTAAGTGATTCACTCTTGGTTGTGAGAGTGTGTTTGTGATCCCGGGTTGTGGGAGTCACAAGTTCATTTGTGTATGATTTGACTTGTGAAGGTTTTTCACAAGTATTTCATAGTGGAAATCTTGAGTTAGGGTTTCTAACTCGAGTATCCGGAGGAGATCCGGGTGGTTGGGACGTAGGATCACCGGGAACAAGTCGGGGAGACTTGGGTGGATCCGAACCCAGTAATATCGTTTGTTTGCGATTGTCTTATTTGTTGTCGATTATTTACTATTCCGCATTTCCGCATTAATTGGTAGAGTTTGCAAGGTAATTAGGAATTAGCCTCTTAATTATTTTAAAGTACTATTCACCCCCCTAATACTTGTGAAGTAGCTTAGCAGGGCATTACATTTGGTATCAAAGCCAAGTCTATAGCTATGTCTGCCAACGACAACAAGACCGTTCGTCCACCTTCCGACTATAGCACCTTCAAGAACCGTGAAGGAGCTTCTTCGGTAATGGAAGGACACTCCTCAACGAGGCCTCCCTTCTTCAACGGTACCAACTACGGGTACTGGAAATGCCGGATGGAAACTTTCCTCCGGAGTGCTTCACTATGGAGGACCACAATGAAGGAGTACGTCGAGCCCGCCGAAGAAGATTTCGAGAAGTGGACTCCCGCGGAGGTCGCCGCGGAGGTAAGCAATGCCAAGGCAATGAACGCCTTGCAATGTGCCTTGGAGCCCGAGGATTTCAACAAGATATGCACATGTAAGAGTGCGTATCAAATATGGAACTCCCTCCTCATATTGCATGAAGGGACAAGTAGGGTAAGAGACTCTAAACTCGTTGTAGTTAATAAAGATTACGAGTTATTTCATATGCTACAGGGTGAGAAGATGAAGGAGTATTACGCTCGCTTCGTCGACATCACAAACGAGTTGGAGGCTCTAGGTAAAACCTACACCCAAAAGGAGAAAGTCTCGAAGATTATCGATGGACTTCCTTCTTGTTGAGAGAAACGGACCTTCGCCATCGAGGAAGGTAATGATATGAAAACATATGCCGTTGTTCAACTAATGGGTACCTTAATGTCATACGAGGTACGCAAAGATAGCAAGTTGAAGTTGCAGGACAAGATGAAGTCCTACCTAAAGCAAGACGAGCCAAAGAAGAAGGCTATTGCTTTCAAGGCAGCTCCATCCACATCCACATCAACCAATGATGAAAACTCGGAACACGAGTCGGACTTGGAGACCATGGCACTCATGGCAAAGAAGTTCAACCGGTTCTTCCGGAAAGGTAACTTCAAAAATAAATCGAAGTTTAATTCTTCTAACGCCTCCTCTCCTTTGTGTTTTCAATGCAACAAGCCCGGACACATGAAAGCAGAGTGTCCTCAAAACAAGCACAAGGAGAAGTGGAAGGCGCCGAAATTTGACAAGTCCAAGAAATACAAAAAGGGGTACAAAAGGGACTTGTCGGGACTTTCACCGACTCCGATGATTCATCTAGCGGAGAGTCGGACGATGAGCAAGTGGAGCAAGCGCACATGTGCTTCATGGCAAGAGATGAGCAAG
>JAULAV010003325.1:0-18000 GCA_030789695.1 Scilla litardierei
TATATTAATACAAACGATTTCATACTTAGGATAATGGATACCATATACAGTATGAACAAGACGTATACTTTAGGATAAATCGCCTTATGGGCATATATCCTCCTACATTAGAGGGGGGAGAGAGAGGAATTTGCAGCCGTCATTAGGGAGACTTTTTAGATATAATTTTTAGAGCTTAGACCTCTTTAGAGAGTTTTGGAGACGATCTTTTGGGAGTTAGGCTACGCCATAGGCCCCTCCTCTTATATCAAGCTAAGTACTTTATCTCTTTAATTTTATTTTAGTTCTTCTAACTGTTTTTCTATGATGCTTGCAATGATTTATATTGTTTTCATAATGTTTGCTATGCTTGAATAATCTTTTCTAGGGCTAATGGATTAGCCTTAGGATTTTAGGATTTAGATGCAAAGATATGATTTTTATGATGCGTTGGGAATAAAGGGGGAGTACTTTGGTTGATCCAACCAAATACCTTGGAGAACTCATACTAAGTTCATGCCCACGGTCTGTGGAATTGATTAGCTTAAGGAGTATCCCTAGGATTTAATTAGGAAGTTAGTAGATTCAACTAAGGCTCGTGACCATGCTCGGCTCGTGCCTTGAGGGGATCTACCGACAAACTATATCACTACATTGA
This sequence comes from Scilla litardierei, assembly GCA_030789695.1. Classification (NCBI taxonomy): domain Eukaryota; kingdom Viridiplantae; phylum Streptophyta; class Magnoliopsida; order Asparagales; family Asparagaceae; genus Scilla; species Scilla litardierei. Next base: position 638 of record JAULAV010003325.1, read on the forward strand.
CGGCTACCGCCATTGCGTCAATGAGAGCCACCAAAATACCTCTAAGTTCTAACCCACGAAAGTGGTATGAGTTGAGAGATCAACCCCTGAATCCAATGCAACGTAAAGATCCCGTTCTAACACCAACTTCCGACGGTCTTAGAGGTGATCCCTAAGGCCCTAGCTTCTTTTATTATCGAACCAACAACACCATCACAACCAATTTTTCCAACCCGATTGCTATCTCATTCTGAGATCTAATAATAATCTGAGACTCCAATACACAGTCGCTGTCCCTGTGGGATTCAACAATCTTATATACTATAATTTGACACCATCCGATTGCGGATAGAGCCCAGGGCTGACACCTAGGAACAATATTACGACTAGCGATTGTGACACCGCTAGGTGGAAATTAGGTGTAAGTTCGGGTTGCGTCACGTTTATGGCGCCGTTGCCGGGGAAATGTTCCGCCATATTATCTATTTACCACAATTAGGTTGATTAGATTGCGTTAAAAACAAAAAAAAACAAAATAAAAAACAGAGAGAAATTTTTCCCACCACCTGTGTTATCATTATCTCTATCTTCTTGTACCATTGATATCTTTTCCAGGTTGTCTTTGATTATTCAGGTACAATGGATCAATCTTGGCATTATTCAGGCAATGATTATTCGGCATAGTATGAGGCTCCAATGGAAGAATACGAATATTATTCACAGGACCCATACTATCAGATGGAAGGATATGCTCAATATTCAGAGTGCTATGCCTATTGCGAGTCTTGTGACAAGGAGGAACACATGCCCTACGAAAGCCGCGTCTTTCTCTTGAGTCCTGACCATCCTCTTGATCGGTCCATATTTTACACCTTTTTTCTGCATATTTGCATGCCATTTCGGTTGCTCATATTGCGATTTTCACGATTATTCGATGATATTGTGTTACTTTTCACTATTTCTTGTTTTTGTCGGATTTCAGGAAATATGAGCAATTGGGAGCAAAAATGAGCTTAAAGGACTTGCACGCGTAACGTAGCATCGCTCATGGACTTATTGAGGACCTATCGGCGATGGAGGATGATTGGAAGAAGAAAGAACATCGTAGGAGCGACGAGGAAGAGAAATGGTGAAGATTGGGCATTTTCAGCATGCCACTCGGCCGAGTGAAGGAGTCACTCGGCCGAGCAAAGAAGCCCGCTCGGCCGGCCAGATCGGACATGCAATTACTTGAAGATTAGCGTGCACTCGGCCGAGTGACGACATCCCACTCGGCCGAGTATGGAGACACCACTCGCCCGAGTGGTACACGAACGACGGCATCCAAAAGACCAGACTTATTGTAATCCGTCAGTCGACTACGATCTCTGACTCGGCCGAGTACCAAAAGCCCCTCGGCCGAGTGACATTTGCCGCTCGGCCGAGTGAAGCCGATGACACGCAGCGCCCAGATTTTCAGACAACCTCTCACTCTTTTGAAATCTGCTATCATTTCAGAGGTCAAAGTATTTTTCTCATATTTTTTGTGGATAGTAGACTTCATGACGGTTCCAACGCCGCCAAGAACGCACCAATCGGAGGTCGGATGAAATCTGGGGAATTTCTGCAAGTCGATGCTACAGTGCTGGAATTCGCATGTCAGTGTCACTCGGCCGAGTTTTTGCCAGTTTTTGACAGAGTGCTGTTCTCTGGAAATTTTGCAGGAATTCCCACTCGGCCGAGTGAGCTTTCCACTCGGCCGAGTCGCGACTGGCGCAGAACTTAAGTTGCGCGCAGAATTCGTTTTGGGCGCGGGTTTCAGGGGGTTTTAAGGCAGTTTTGTTAGGGTTTTTTGGGGGCTATTTAAGGGGTTTGTAGCCACCATTAGATGGGGTTCCCAATATGTTTTCTTAGGGATTATTTTAAAGGTTAGGCCATGCCCTAGGCCCCCTCTTGGATCAAAAAGCTTGTATTTGGATTGGAATTCTTCATCAAAGCTAAGTATTACTATTCTTATTATTTGAATCTTTGATTTACGATCTTTTTATATGCAAGCAATGGTTTTTATTGATTCCTATATCGTTGTTGCTATGCTTGAGTAGATTTGATGTTCTAGGGCATGGGGATGAACCCTATGGATCTAATTGTAGGAACCTGTCAAAACAGAGTTAGGATCGATAAATGAAGTTGAGACTTACGCTTGCGTATGCGATACGGTAGTCACGAAACTTCGCCTTCGGATTCGCCACGACGGATCGAGTCTTCTCACGAACGGAGTAAGGCTACTAAATCCACAATCTAAATCTCTACTTTTAGATTAAGAACTTGGATAAAGAGAGAGGAAGGATTTCGTCAGAGCTTCGCTAGAATGAAATGCAAGGCAAGAATACCATGCAAAAGTGTAAGGAAATGGCTAAGCCTTGGGTCTTATTTATAGCCCCCAAGGTAGTTATTTTAGGAGTAATTGTTCCTTTGGAACAATTTAACTAAAGTGTACCATCATGCATGGCACATTATAAGCTTAAGTTGTACCATATGCATGGTACAACATAAGCTTAAGATATTACCCCTTTATTAGCCATATGTCGCATGCACTTATGCACATATAATGCGACTTTCCCATTAATCTAGAGATCCTCTCCGCAAGGGAACAGATTCCCTTTGCACACGACTTCGTGTACGCGACGTTCGAGGTCCGTATTCCCTCGTACATCCCCTACAAGGGTGTACAAACGTCATCTATATCCAACATCTCCCACTCACACTTGAGGGGATTGTAAAAGAACGTCTTTCTCTTAGTTCTTTCATCTATCATACCGAGAAATAGACCGTGCGACCGTCATGCGCGTAGAGTCTGTTGTTGTGCACTTGTTAGAGATACACAACGACCTCGAAGGTGCAAAGTTGAGTAGTTCAACGCATGCTTTACCCTAGATTATTTCTTCACATTTCTTTTACTTTATATTCAACAATTGAATCTCATCTGGATCACAATTGGCTGGCCAGCTTTGAATCATTAAAGTCCAAATGCGAATATGAAATCAATCTTCCTCTTCTTGCGAACCTTCTGATCTTGACTTGATTCGCTTTTCTAACGTGCCCCGCCGAGCCGAATTATCATAGCCTATTAGCAACACGCTAAGATAGCGATCATCTCATCAAATCTAAAGGAACCAATTGGAGTCCTTGAGGGTAAGAGTTAAGACCCATATGGCCTTTGAGTCTCACATAATAGCAAACACTATTGCTACTAACTCAGTGGTCGAAATGCATACGTGGTATGAACACGTATTACAACATCACTCCTTTCCCAGGGAGAGTATGTCTTAATGATGTTGTACAGATGAAAGATCAGACACCACAGTGCCTATCTTTTGAGTCCCCTTACTACCCATGAAATATTCCCGGACTCTCATCCTGCATAAGACAGATAGGATTTATAAAATCCTATGAGATCTTTTTTAAATATCCTTGTGATACAGATCTCAGATCTTTTGTAAGCATCCATATGATGCAGATCTTTCATTCGACTATCTTGTTTAAGTCACGACTCTAAATCATTTGTCTAATGATTTTGACTTTAAACTAGTCTCATCTCTATCTTATCCATCTGATAAGATAAGGCGGTTGCTCATGTGAGAGAGCCAACCTTAATCTGTCCGACATACACACAATAAAATAGCTGAGACTTAAAACACAAATGTATAAAATCATTTGTAAGAAACTTGTATGCAATATATAAAAGAACTTCTTCCTTTTATTAAACTTTGATCTTCTATAGACAAGGGAAATATTACATGATACAGCTTAGCACCTACGCATTCCCATAGATGATAAGTGTTTGAAGAAAACATCTCTGGGGATCGCCTTAGTAAGGGGATCCGCTATCATCTTATGCGTGGATATGTATCCTATGTCTACTTCCTTCCGTTTGTCATAGTCCTTCGCAAACTTGAATCGAATATCAATGTGTTTGGTCTTACAATGAAATTTAGGATCTTTGACATAGGCAATCGAAGCTTGACTATCACTGTATATAGGAACAGTGCTCGAGTCAGTGGCATCCGTCAGCCTGTCTAAGAATTTCCTAAGCCAAACAGCTTCTTGGACTGCCATGCTGAATGCTACAAATTCGGCTTCCATGGTTGATAGGGCGATGCAGGTTTGCTTCTTGCTGCTCCAGGATATTGCACCATTCCCGAGCAAGAAAACAAAGCCTGAGGTAGATCTTCGCTCGTCGAGATCACCTGCCCAATCATTATCGGTATAGCCTTCGAGTTTCAAGGTATTGCCTTGATAGCACAACGCATAGTCTGCAGTCCCTTTGAGGTACCTTAATATCCTCTTCAACGCTTTCCAGTGTGCCTGTCCTGGGTTGGATTAGTAACGGCTTACCATACCAACAGCATAGCAAATGTCCGGTCTGGTACACATCATGGCGTACATTAGACTCCCGACATCACTGGAGTATAGAACCTTTTCCATAGCTTTCTTTTCTTTTGGATCTTTGGGACACATTTCCAAACATAGACCCTCGCCTTTGCTTATTGGAGTATCAATTGGCTTGCAGTCCTGCATATTAAACCGTTCTAAAACTTTCTTTATATATGTCTCTTGCGAGAGAGAAAGAAGTTTCTTGGAACGATTCCTTGAGATCTTAACCCCAAGGATATATGCAGCTTCACCCATGTCTTTCATTTCAAAGACGGATGAAAGCCAAGCTTTGATATCCATGATAAGATGCTTATCATTTCCGGCTATAAGTATGTCATCTACATAAAGAGACATAATTACATACTTGTTCTTAGTCCTCTTAATGTATACGCAGTTGTCTTCGTCGAGCATGGAGAAATCATACGACAAAACGACTTCTTGAAAGCGCATATACCACTGCTTTGAGGATTGTTTAAGACCATATATGGATTTACGAAGTTTACAAACCTTATGTTTGTTTTCTTCTTGTACGAACCCGTTTGGTTGTTCCATGTAGATCTCCTCATCTAGTTCTCCGTTAAGAAAATCAGTCTTTACATCCATCTGATGTAACTCGAGGTCCAAACAAGCCACCATTGCCAGAATTAAGCGAATGGAGGTAAAACGCACGACAGAAGAGAAAGTCTCTTCGTAGTCTATTCCTTCTTGTTGCGTGAAACCTTTCGCAACAAGGCGAGCTTTATATTTCTCGATGGAGCCATCAGCCTTATGCTTGATTTTGAGAACCCACTTGTTCCCAATGGCTCTACGTCCCTTGGGTAAATCAACCAAGTCCCAGACTTGGTTTGTTTTCATGGATTGAAGTTCTTCTTCCATCGCCGCTATCCATTTATCTTTAGCAGGGCATGTGACGGCCTGTTTGAAATTTGCAGGTTCGTCATCATCTTGTAGTAATGTCATAAATGTTTGAGGAAATTCATCCTCAAATCTCAGAGGTGTTAGCCTCGTTCGATTACTACGTCTTACTTGAGTTTGATCACTCCCACTTGGAATGACATCACTCCCACTTGGAATAACATCACTCCCACTCGGAATAGGATTGGTATCGTTCGTATCATCCATAGGTGAAGTATGAGGGTCATTTTCCTCTTCACCAAGAATTCTCCCACTCGAACGTTCCGATCCTTCTTGATCCCAAGTCTCAAACAAGGATAAGTCTTGACTTATCTCACCCTGTCTTGGAAACTCGTTTTCCAAGAAGACAACATTCCTCGATTCGAATTCTATTAGAACCCCATTGTCCTCTTGACCGACGAAAACATATCCTTTGGAGTTTTCAGCGTATCGAATGAAGATACACTTCCTCCCACGTGGCCCAAGTTTGCCATATTTGTGAGAGGATAAATGTGCATAAGAGGCACAACCCCAAGGTTTTAGAATGCTTAAGTCTGGAGTTCTATTGTTCCACAACTCATAAGGAGTAGAACTTACCGACTTCGAGGGTACACTGTTTAAGATGAATGCTGCCGTCAATAATGCATCACCCCAAAAGGTGATGGGCAAATTTGCCTGAGACATCATTGATCGGACCATTTCCATCAATGTCCTATTTCTTCTTTCCGCAACACCGTTTTGTTGCGGAGTATAAGGCATAGTTATTTGATGAACTATGCCTTTTTCATCACAGAGTTCATTAAAACTCGTTGATTGATATTCTCCACCCCGATCGGTTCGCAAGACCTTTATCTTGCGATCTAGTTGATTTTCCACTAAACTCATATAGTTTTTGAAGCAAGATAAAGCTTCATGTTTGTGGGAAATCAAATAAATGTGACCGAAACGGGTGAAGTCATCAATGAAGGTGATGAAATAGGACTTTCCGCGTCTTGTCTTAACATTCATTGGACCGTAAATGTCCGAATGGATAAGCTGTAATGGAACTTCGGCCCTTGTGCCAGTTCCAAACGGCTTGCGACAAGTTTTCCCTACAAGACAATGTTCGCAAGTTGACATTTCAACTTTTGAAACATTAGATAGCAAGCCACTTTTGGCAAGTCTATCCATTCTAGTTGGTCCAATGTGACCAAGTCTTGCATGCCAACAAATGATCTCAGATTCAGAATTAGAAGCATTTGTCAAATGAAAACTTTCATTAATAGAAGAAGAATCATCACACATAGTGTTTAAAACAATCAATCCATTACAAACATTACCCGACCCAACTAAAGAACTATTACAAACAAGGTCAACATTTTGTTCATAGAACATCCATTCATAACCTAAAGACATTAACATGACCACGGATACGATATTCCTTCTAATATCTGGAGCAAAGAGGACGTCGTGCAATAATAGAGTCCGGCCGTTGTCGAGAACTAGCTTGCATGTTCCGACGCCCTTGACTTCAACACGAGTGTTGTTGCCGACGTATATCCACTTTGTTCCTTGAGTTATCCTTCGATACTCTACGAAGAACCTTCTGTCCTTCGCAACGTGGTCTGTGGCCCCTGAATCAATCAACCAAAAATAGTTAGATTCAACGAGAAACATGGAACTAGAAACACATATGTAACTAGCCCTACAAGTTACCTTATCACTTCCATCCGTACACGTACGGGCGAAGTGACCATACTTGTTGCACTTAAAGCACTTGATCTTCTTCAAGTTTTTCTTCTTTGAGTGCACATTCTTTTGCCACTTTTTGTTCTTAGTCTTCTTTGAGGTTTCCGGTTCTTGCTTTCGTTCGTTCACATACCTTAAGCGTTTATCCTTCCGTTTCTTTCCTCCATGTGAGGAACTAGCGGCCATGTGCACCTCGGCACTAGGTTTTGCGGCTTGAATCCGCTCTTCCTCGAGTTCGAGGTGTTTGGATACATCGCTTAAAGTTTTAATGCATTCATTATGAGTGAGGTGCATTTTCATGTTATCCCAGCTATCTGGGAGTGAACGAATGACTGCTTGGATCTGCTGTTCGTCAGACAGCGTAAGACCCGCATCCTTCAATTCAGCTATAAGATTCGCCATGTGGCGGAGATGCTTTTTCATAGAGTGATCTCGCCGCATTTTGTACGAATCAAATTGAATATTTAAGGAGCGGAGTTTGGTGACCTAAGTTCCACCAAACTTTATTTCTAGCCCAGACCATATGTCTTTGGCTAGGTTGAATTCCCGAAATAGACGCACTATGTCATTGTCCATTGCGGACAATAACGTAATACGTGCTATTTTGTTCTTTCGAGTCCAAGTCTCATAAGCTTCCCGGTCCCTCTTGTGTTGGGCCGTATTGCCCAACTCAGGTTCTTTCATTATGTTTTGGAGTGTTTCAAGCACATCTTGCTCCTCCAAAACATATTGGATTTTTATTGACCAAAGTTTATAATTGTCGCCGTTGAGCTTCTCACCTTTGTTGAGCTCGGCGACAATGTTCTTAGAAGCGGTAGACATATTCGAATCAAAAAACTGCAAAGAAAATGAAAAACACGATCAAAATTCTATGCATAAAGTTTCGATTCTTAAACACTTGATAAGTTCCTTGGATAAGCTGAAATGTTACTCTAGAATCGAGAAGTTCACTACGATCCCAACTACCATCTAGAAGTAACTTTCAAAGTATCCCTCTTACTTATCTCATGTAAAAAAAAATCAGAAATGATACCTGTATGGTACCAGCAGCGGAAAAAATACTTTTGAAAAACATATCTTTCAAAATGGAATAGGTGAGAGTTTGCGCAAAGAATTTTAGCGCAACAATTGCCAAGCCACGAGACCTGTTCTACACACCCTTGGGTTAGATAACCATGGCCGGATCGTGGTAGGACTTGGAATTCTAAATTGTGCTATCCCGATTAAGGACAGGACATTACCTATTTGAAAACATCTTTTTCAAAAAATTTGAAATACATTGGCTAATCTCCGTAGAGTAGAGCACAACGTCATAAGTACATTGGCTAATCTCCGTAGAGTAGAGCACAATGACATGGCTAATCTCGCATGAAGTAGAGCACTATGGCTAATCTTCAAGGAGTAGAGCCCAAGAAAAAACTTTATAAAATAAGAGCATACGACTGTCGTTAGCCCCGTATGGGCTAGTCGGCACATTCGTGTTTGACCAAGGCCTTTTGACACCCCGTATGGGCTAGTCGTCAAGTTCGTGATCGACCAAGACCTTTTGCCGGATTGGTCGACCAAAACACCTAAATTGGTCGACCAAAAATTGGTCTTCATCACTCTCGGTCAGGGCCCCTGCCCTGGCCGATGCTGGCCAAGGGCCGACCAAGGGCCTCTGCCCTGGCCAGCCAGGGGCCCTGGCCGCTCGGCCAGGGCCTCTGTCCTGGCCGAGGTCGGCCAGAGCCGGCCAGAGGCCACTGGCCGCTCGGCCAGGGCCTCTGCCCTGGCCGAGAATGGCTAGGGCCGGCCCCTGGCCTTGGCCGAGGCCGGCCAGGGCCCCCTGGCAGTGGCCGTGGCCGGCCACTGCCGGCCTGGCCATGGCCGGCCATGGCTTGGCCATGGCCGGTCATGGCCAAGGCCATTTTGGCATTGGCCGGCCATGGCCCATATGGCCATGGCCGGTCACCCCCTTTGAATGGGTTTGCCGCACACCCCGCCGGAGGGGTGGCCGTGGTGGTTATTGGCCGTAGCCAACCCCCTCCGCATGGGGAGGGGGGGTGCATGGCCTTTATAGCCCATTTGGCCATGGTGCACATGCACCAAAATTCATCTTCCCCGATGGAAATAACTACCACCTTATTCTCCGGTGAAGCACCCGTTCGTCGAGGAAGTAGTTATCCTCCAATGGCCGTGTGCCAAAAAATTAACCCACTTCAAAAATTCGTAAACTACGCGCTCCACATGAAGAGAGCGCCCATTCCCTATGAATGGAGACTCAGCATCCATGAAGAGAGCGAGTTTGACGATATGAACGGTCGGTTCTTCCCGTCACGGAGAGTTCCTGCCATATCCGTAATGACAGAAGACCCTAACATGAAAAGAACAACCGCTGCGTTCTCTCCGTCACGAAGCGTTCCTACCATATCCGTAATGGTAGGATACCCATTCGTGAAAAAGACAACGACTCGTTCATAGTTTTGACGGGGCGACGGTTCTGACCGGAGCGAATCCGTATGGCTCTGATACCAATGTAGTAACCTGTCAAAACAGAGTTAGGATCGATAAATGAAGTTGAGACTTACGCTTGCGTATGCGATACGGTAGTCACTGAACTTCGCCTTCGGATTCGCCACGACGGATCGAGTCTTCTCACGAACGGAGTAAGGCTACTAAATCCACAATCTAAATCTCTACTTTTAGATTAAGAACTTGGATAAAGAGAGAGGAAGGATTTCGGCAGAGCTTCGCTAGAATGAAATGCAAGGCAAGAATACCATGCAAAAGTGTAAGGAAATGGCTAAGCCTTGGGTCTTACTTATAGCCCCCAAGGTAGTTATTTTAGGAGTAATTGTTCCTTTGGAACAATTTAACTAAAGTGTACCATCATGCATGGCACATTATAAGCTTAAGTTGTACCATATGCATGGTACAACATAAGCTTAAGATATTACCCCTTTATTAGCCATATGTCGCATGCACTTATGCACATATAATGCGACTTTCCCATTAATCTAGAGATCCTCTCCGCAAGGGAACAGATTCCCTTTGCACACGACTTCGTGTACGCGACGTTCGAGGTCCGTATTCCCTCGTACATCCCCTACAAGGGTGTACAAACGTCATCTATATCCAAAACTAATTTCAGATTTGTGATGAATGAATTTCTAAATTGCTAGAATTGCTAGAAGGTTAGGTTGTGATTGATTTACTACGGATAGCTATGGATTTCCATCGATTTGGGATTTGTAAGAGATTGGATTCTAATCGATGGGAAGGCCTAGATATTCGATTTAGATTTACAATTGGATTTCTCGAGATTTGGTTTGCAAGAGATTGGACCAAAGCTAGGATTTTTAATTGTAAATCTATACCAATATTCGTTTGCAAGAGATTGGACGAATACGAACTATCACAACCTAGATCGTGACTCGAGTTTGCACGAGAGTGGGCTCGAGGAGATATTGAACGATGATGTCGATCCTAATGCTAGTGGCTTAGGTTAGGCTTTGCAAGAGATTGGGCCCTATCCTAGGTTGCTATAGACCGGCAATAGCGCGAGAGCGTGAGCTTGGTTCTATATTCAGTTACGACTAGTTCACCTCGACACAAGTCTAGCAATACTGAGATTCACTATTTACAATGATGTATGACGAACCGTAGTGGGGATTCCCTAGCTCTAGACTCTTTTATTATCTTATATTCGAATCGATACTTAACCGACTTCTCTATCTCCGACACCGACATCCATCACCATTGCCATTACATCATACCATAGCCATCTCCACCAATAAAACATTCGTAGTCAAGCCAACCTAGGATAGATTGGAGCCAACACCACCTCCTCGTGTTCGATACCCGCTCGCCACTTGACCGTGCGCTTGTGGTAAAACTACAATCGTTCTCCGGGTGTATATCCGGGGCCGATCAAGTTTTTGGCGCCGTTGCCGGGGAGGTGTTTCCCGTTGGGTGCCAATTTGTCACAATGCACGGATGTAGCCACTTCTGATGAGAGAACTGCGATGAGACACTCGGGAGGTGTTATTGCAGATCCAGTTTGCACCGCTGTCGCTCCCCTACCTATGAATACAGCTAGTTCATATAATGAGTGGATGGACGATTCAGATGGAGAAGACATTGATGTTGTTTGCCTCGCACTGGATGATAGATATGACGCGTCTAAGGGCGATACATTCCCTTCCATACCTATGGAGCCAGAGCTTGTCACCGAGGAGGTCGTGCATTGGGATGAGGACACAGATATTCATAAGGATCATGAGTGTTGCCCACCTTCAGTTGAGCTTCTACAGCCACCTCATCCTTCCATTGACAATGATAAGGATTCGCCTGATGAGACCCATACTCATATGCCAGAGCTGCCTGAAAAGCCTGAGACGAACGATAAGGAACTGCCTGTCATGGTACATGAGAGTGGAGATGTACTTTCAGGGAAGTATCGTCTACCTATTTTTACTCTACTATTTCTTTCGACGATCTTCTTTGGAAAACTTTTATTTTAGGGAAAAAATTTCCACATCAGATTGATGCGGCTTATCTCTTTCAGGGTACAGGTGGAGTCCTTGGAGAGATGCTAGGAGCCGCATTGCTGGAATCTGATACAGCCCATGGAGATATGCACCTGGCGCAGCCACGGAAAGTGCAGATAGAGCAGCTGCCTGCACTGCCAAAGATTTTGGACCCGCCTTGCTACAGGTGGTACCAATCTAGTAGTGTAGTATTTTATGCTTTCAATAAACACGAATCCTCTCGACAGCGAGAGGACCGTATAGGATTTTATGTGCTTTCTTAGTTTAATAAATTCACCCCATATGATGGCTCAATTATCTTTTGCACCCAACCCACTATTTATCATATATGCCCACCCTTGTATTCAGCGCTTATTTCGTCTCTCTCCCCAATTTTTATGTGATGTTTAAGCTTAGGGGGAGAGAAACTATTTTGTTGAGTGCCCCCCATCTTGTCATTATTCTCTATTTATATTATACACACATTGAGGACAATGTGATGTGTAAGCTTGGGGGAGTGCATATTGCACGCACTTTGCTTCATCGTGAAACACACTTCGAAATTTCCATAAGAACCATCTTCACTTCTATATTTATGTCTCATATGCTTCATTTTCTATGAAATATCATGGATTTTTTATGAACTCTGATATCTGTTAGATTAGAGTTCGATTCCTTGATTAGTGTATCTTTGTTAATATACTTTTTCATAGTAGAATCCATAGTTTCACAACCATATTCTCGAAACAGTTAATCTAAAAATGAATGAATCAAATCTGAAAATCATTTGACTCCTGCGTGATTTGATTGATAATTCTATTGCTTAATGGATGTTTAGTGATTCAAAAGAGATAGGATAAAGATAACCCCACGACAACCTAAGTAGTGATGATTAGGATTCCTGAAACTGAGCCATGTCTAGATTCTATGCCTTTTCTTTTTCTTTTGTGAATAACCAATAAATGATCTTTGATCATGTTTTGCTTTCCATCGCGTTTACGTGAGTTTGCAAAAATCCCAATAATGCAAAAATCAAACAAATATTCTGAATAAAAGGCCCTAGGGGTTCTTCGTTACCCAATGCTCTAAGACCGTCAGGTCTGGGATGCATAGGCCGCTTTTTGTATATATTGAGTTATCTCGTGTATTTAAAGAAGGAAAAATGTATATGAAATATTTGTATAGCCAAAAACAGAAAGTACAAAAATCCCATATCCTTATCTCCATTTCTATATAGAACAAAGACATGGCAAAGTTGATGGGTTCTAGGAGTCTTGAAATGGTCGTAGTGTGGTGATGCCTTACTGTGATTGAATTTGCTAAATTCATTTCATGAAGTATAACAAAATACCACGAATGCTTGAAAACGTTTGATCATAACATATTATATGGCTTAGAGAATGATTTGTGGACATTGGTTTCATTTCTATGAACTTAGTATATTGCATGATAAACTATGATTTGTGGACATTGGTTTCATTTCTATGAACTTAGTATATTGTATGATAAACTATGATATGATATAACTCTACTCTCATTTTATTACTTATCAAGTTCATTACATTTATTGAAATCCACGTTATTTTAATTTGAGCGAGATATAAGTATTTGTTGTGTATATTGTTCTAATTTCATATTGACGTGTGTTCACGAGATCTTGCACACCTTGGGTTCTTATATTTTCCGAATTTAAGATTGAACCCCTTGTCTCCATTACATGCCATCGCCTTGCAACTCCATTGTATCCCTCTCCCATGTTCGCTTCTTACTAGTCTTCATCGAGGACGAGTAAGAGGCAAGCTTGTGGGAATTTTGATGTATCATTATATTCCACGTTTTATCTATATGATTACACGTCAAAATTGATTGCTCAATTACATATTTCATACGCTTTTATGCTCATAATTGGAACTATTTTACTTTAAGAGTGTTTGGTTGCATTTCAGGAAATATCGAGCGATTTGGAGTATATTAGAGGAGAGAACGCGTGCTTCGACACATGAACTCCTAAGGCGCCGCGTTCGGTGACTCAAAGCTGCTGGGGAGCAAGGAAGGGGCAAGAGAGAAGGAACGAAGAAGAGGATAATGAAGAAAGCATGGTTCTATAATACCATGACTTATGGATTCCAGATTGCTCGATCGAGCTATGATGCAGCGAAGGAATCGAACGACCCAAAGTACTGGAAACAGGATAGTCATGCACTCTTTTCAAATCTGCTATCACATTGGATTTTTTAGTATTTTTTCGATATTTTTCCCAGATATTAGACTTCAAGATGGTTCCAACGCCACCAAGAACACGTCAATCGGAGGTCGGATGAGCTCTGGGGAATTTCTGCAAGCTGATGCTGCAGTGCTTAAATCTGTTTTCGACCACCTACTCGACCGAGCAGCTACCTACTCGACCAAGTATAGTGACAACTCGACCGAGCAGTTACCTACTCGACCGAGCAGCTGCATACTCGGTCCGAGTAGGCAGAGCGACGTTTTGGGGGAGAGCTCCAACCTACTGACAGCTCGATCGAGCAGCCACCTACTCGATTGAGCAGCTATATACTCGGTCGAGCAGACCCTACTCGGTCCGATCAGGCAGAGCGCGGTTTTGGGCTAAGACTTCAGACTTACTGATGACTCGACCGAGCAGCTGCCTACTCGACCCGAGTCGCCGCGGGCCCAGGACTTAAGTTGCGTCCGGATTTGGCTTTGGGCACGGATTTCAGGGGTATTTTTGGGTTGTTTGCTAGGGTTTAGAGGGGGGAGATATAGGAATTTGCGGCCGTCATTAGTGAGACTTTTTTAGATATATTTTTTTAGAGCTTAGACCTTTTTTAGAGAGTTTTGGAGACGATCTTTTGGGAGTTAGGCTACGCCATAGGCCCCTCCTCTTGTATCAAGCTAAGTACTTTATCTCTTTAATTTTATTTTAGTTCTTCTTATTGTTTTTCTATGATGCTAGCAATGATCTCTATTATTTTCATAATGTTTGCTATGCTTAAATAATCTTTTCTAGGGTTAATGGATTAGCCCTATGATTTTAAGATTTAAATGCAAAGATAGGATTTTTATGATGCGTTGGGAATAAAGGGGGAGTACTTTGGTTGATCCAACCAAATCCCTTGAAGAACTCGTACTAAGATCATGTCCATGGTCTGTGGAATTGATTAGCTTAAGGAGTATCCCTAGGATTTACTTAGGGAGTCAGTAGATTCAACTAAGGCTCGTGACCATGCCCGGCTCGTGCCTGAAGGGGATCTATCGATAAACTATATCATTACATTGACAGCTACCGCCATTGCATCAATGAGAGCCATCGAAATACTTCGAAGTTCTAACCCATGAGAGTGGTATGAGTTGAGAGATCAACCCCGTAAATCCTATGCAATGTAAATATCACGTTCTAACATCAACTAAGGCCCTAGCTTCTTTTATTATCGAACCAACAACACCATCACAACCAATTTTCCCAACCTGATTGCTATCTCATTCTGAGATCTAAAAATAATCTGAGACTCCAATACACCGTCACTGTCCCTGTGGGATTCGACAATTTTATATACTATAATTTGACACCGTCCGCTTGCGGATAGAGCCCAGGGCTGACACCTAGGAACCGTATTACGCCTAGCGATTGTGACACCGCTAGGTGGAAATTAGGTGTAAGTTCAGGGTGCGTCAGGGTGCACAGCTCATTCAAAGCTGCTAGGAGCTCGGCCATAGTGGTAGAGAGCTCGAAGAAGAAATCTGACCATCCTTCGGGTTAACCTAAAAATGCTGAGAAGAAGAAGAAGAGGGACGAGGATGGTCCTCCGAGCTTAACCGCTAAGGATGACACTGTTCCCCCGAGCTGCAGCCTCAAAGATAATTGTAACGTTCCCTGGACCAGAGGGATACAAAGATGCATGTCCGTGGGGAGGAATCATCCATCCGAGGCCATTGACTAGCATAGTTCCTCTTGAGTACGAGCAAGCTTTGATGTCACATAGGCTGATCCAAGCTGTCATATAATGTCATGAGGACAAACTTTTCAAACCAACCTATTCGATGGGGGTCGAGGAGTCAGTCCTTTTAGATTGCGGGGTCGCATGTTGACTTGCTAAAAAAATTCATCCTTCAGTTGGATCCTCTGCTCTACGAAAGGTTGAACCCGAGAGACTGGCCAGCTTCATGGTATTGTACGGTCAACAGGTCGGTGTCCCTCCTTTCTCCTCTTCTTCATGGTATGATAAACTGTTAGACCTAACCTTTCTTCTCCTCTTCATGCAGATGTCCTTGGTGGCTACCGAGCTGCGTCATCGGTCAGTAGCAACCTACAATGCTGAGGTGAACCTTGCTCGAAAGCAAAAAAAAGTGATTATTACAGAGAATGCCACTAATGAATCGAAGGCTGAGTTGAAGGTGGTATTGCTTAAGGTTGCCAAGCTCACATCTTGGGGAAGGAGCTTAAGAAGGCACTTGCTGAGGAGAGGACAGTACTCACCGAGGAAAGGGCTGCAAGGACGACTACTGAGGAGAACGTCGAGGCCGAAGTAGCCCTAATACATTCTCTGCATCACATCGAAAGTTGATAGGTTGGTGGCCGACGAGAATTCGGGACTATCCGATGTGGCAAGGGACCCATACTATCCACCTATAAAAGGGAACCAACGTCTCCTTCAAGAGGTACACAAGAAATATCGAAGAAAACACTAGCACTTTACATTCTACTGCACTAGCAACGAGTACATACAGCTAGCACCCCTCCTTACCCTGCTTGAATCTAACTTGAACGTCAGAGTCTGATCAGAGGGCCACCCCCCCTCCGGTGAGGCTAACGACTTATTCTGTTCGTTTCAGGCAGTAGTGAGGGATTCTCCCCCTCCCATCCTGACAAAACCACCCTGTCCAGGTTCCCAATTATTGGATTGCAGGTTCCCTATTATTGGATTGCTCATCCCCGATGCCTAGTCTGGGCCCAACGAGAATCCTTACATCAATAGTTGGCACTAAAGGAAGGGCCTTGTGACAATTCGCGTCGCAAAGGCTCTTAACACCAGTAACTCCTGTGCTCCCTTCAACCCTACCCCGTCCAATGGCGTCAGGAAAAAGTAAGGTGGTAACAAGCAAGCCGCACATGGAGCTCGAAGCCCCTCCTGCAGGGAATAGTCTTTGTAAGGACCCTGGCTATGAGGAAAATAATAAAGGGGGTTGAATATTGTTTATAAAATGTAAACGATAGTTATACCAATTTAAATTCCTAACCAACAATAAATACAGAGTTATAAATAAATCCAAAATGAAATAATGCTAACACCAAGTATGTTTCAAGGGTTCGGATTATCCAAGCCAACTCCCAACTTGTTCCTGATAATCCTACATTCCTTCCACACTGATACATCCGGATACTCAAGTTAGAATCCTAACTTGAGGTTTCCTTTAAACCCACTTGTAGCAACCCTACAAGTGAAATCGAAACACAATCGTTGTCCTTGACTCCCACAACTTGGGATCAAACAAAACACTCTCATAAACCGAGATTAAAACTAATATCGAAAGATATGAAGTAATGAAATAGCAACACTTACAATCACATATGCCTTGAAGTAGAACTTGAAGGAGCAAGTGTGTTGTGTGTTGAAGTCTCTTCCAAGAAGAGAGAAAGCCCTTTCTCTTGTCACCACCAATTGCCTAGAGGATATAACTTTGATTCTTGGTTGGAGAGCAAGAGAGAATGAGATTGGAAAAATCTAAGGCTTTTTGGATTTGAGAGCTTTTAAAACTTGAAGATGAAAGCTTAGGGTTTTCAAGAGATTATCAATTAGATGAGTAACCCCTCAATGGAGCAGTAAAAACCCTCTTTATATG
>JAULAV010003326.1:0-27417 GCA_030789695.1 Scilla litardierei
AATTTTTTCCTAGCATCCGCGTCAAAGCTAAATTTTTGTTCGTTTAAATTTTAGTGGAGGAAAATTTGAGGGGATATCTGAAATGAACCGTGCTTGAGGCACGTGTTATGACTAGTGTGTGTGTGTATATATATATATATAACATGTTTAATTTTATTTTGAAATTTTTTTCTAATTTTTTATGTTTATTCCATACAATTATCTACCACAAGGAAAATAATGAGTGAACCCTAGGGAGATTTGAGTACCGATCCACCCTTTACAAATTTAACGGTTTCAGAATATGCGAATTTATTGTAATGTCTTGATTGAAGGCCAAATAACAGTATTTTTCAACCAATTTTTTGAGGGGTATATAACAACATGAAATAAAGGTTGGAAAAACATTTGAAAAAAATTTCAAAAAATATTTAAAAACATTTTCGCACCATACGAAATGTTTGTGTTAAGGCCAAAAATGATCGAAACAATTCTGTTATTGCTGTGGACCCTTCCTGCTGAGTCGAAGCCTCGTCAGCCGGTTGAGTGCGACCCTAGGTTGGAAGAACCAGGGTCGTTGATAGATGATGGTTGACTTTTGATGCTCGATCGACCCTCGAGTAGTTGGTTGATTGCGGAAGTACGCGCACGTGGCACGCCTTCCACTCCCAAGCGTAGGAGTGTCAATGCAATAAAAATAACCGGTGAGTACCGGGTCGGATCACAGGGACAAGTTGTTCTATATTCACAAGCTTGATCAATAAAGAAAAATAAAGCGTGAAAACAACAACCTCAATTAACAGTGGATGAGTGGAGGAAAAACGTGTGAACAAATTACAATTCTAACCTAAGTGGGTAGGGTTAGAGAGCCAAAGGGATTTAGGATGGCAAGGCGAAAGAGCATGGGTTGTGGGTTCACTGGAATTGGTGTTAATTAAGCTCTAATTAACTGCATATAACTCAATTGATTATCCGGCTAAGGACACTCAATCAGAAAGTTTAGCTTTCATGAACACGATAATTTGCTAAAAGGAGGGATGCATCATCATGGCACTATTCAAATTAGGATCATGAACTTTTCTCAAATTGTGCCCTCTCGGGTCTTAACCAATAAAATTAACCCTAATGAAACATCCAACATTAACAATGAAAATGGGCAAGGGGCAATTTGAACTATAATTAACAACCAATCTCAATGAGTCACAACCCACACCAATCACACTACTCAATCATACTAAACAAGATGAAATTTATAAACAAATTCATCACAAATTCATTACAAAATGAGAAGTGCAAAATACAAAGGGGAAGAGGAAATTTTTCACCCAAGATCTTCCCAAATGAAGCTTCCCTTCCACTTTAGCACTCCCACCAAGCTTCTCCACCATCCAATGGCCTCCTCCCCTCCCAAGCCCTAGGAAATAAGAACTAGGGCTCCAAGAACCCTAAAAACAGCAAGAAGAATGCAAAAAAAATCCCAAACAGCCGACCCCCCTTTCAATTTATGCACCCAGGCTAGATAAGCCTCAATCGGGCTTGCGGGTCTTTGATAAGCAGGCGACGCCCGCTTTATTTTAAAAAACCCGCCCCGCTTTTCCGTTTGCACGCGCGTGCTGCATGCAAAAATCGAAGGCGGGCAGGCCGGCCGCTGGGCCGGCCCGCGTTCGTTGTTTAATTTTTTTTAATCTTTTTTTTATTTACCGCACAGCGGCCCAGCGGCCCGCTCCAAGAGCGGGCCGCGATCAAATTTTTTTTAATATTTTTTTATTGTAATGCATCGGTCTGCAGCGCTGAGAAGAGAGCGGCCGGGCGCCACGTGGCACCGCCTGGTTGCGCCACGTGGCGCCCTCAGATTAAAACACCTTTTCTGCTTTTAAACCCCCATTTTCTCCTCCAAAAATCCACCAAAAATACTTAGAAATTCCAGAAAAATTCCAGATAATTCTTAAAAATCCCCAAGACTTCCAGGAGTACCTGAAAAATATGAGAAGGAGAAATTAGTCCATTTGATGAGAAAATTAATATAATGACTATTATAAATCATTATTGACCTCCAATAATCCATATAAATTATTCACATGCTCAAATAACTCCCAAAAATGGCTATATGATCACAATAATATCAGGAGCATATGAAAAATAGTATGAAGTCAATAAAGACGATAAAATACATATTTTGTGCCAAGAATGAGAATAAGCCCTAAAAGTGACATGAAGTGAAAATATACCCAAAAAGAGCAAAATTAAGTATAATTCTTAGCACAAAATGGGGGTAGTTAGGGGGTATAAATATACATTTTTCGCTCCGAATCACACCCTCCAACTAGCTTTTTGCTAGTCCCTAACAAAATATGCGATAAATTCGGATTAAAAGGGAAAACATGAACCAACATCACAATATCCTCATGGCATACTCCAAATGGTATTTCCAATTGATTTCAAATCCAATATACCCAATGTATGAAAGTAAACAACAAATGAAACTCCTCTCGATCCAATTCCAAGAAAAGTAAGGAAATAAGCACAGTATCACGTTTATCGAGATATATCACAACGACATAGTTTATAACTTTCATGAAAATGGTCAAAACAAAAGAATTTCCTCTAAGTTGTGGGAGATGATATTGCATCACTCATGTTGCTTATTCTTTCATTATTCATTCTTTTTTTCTTTTCTTTTTCCTTCTTTTTTTTGTTTTTGATGTTTATGTTTTGCATTCACGCGATAACGCTATGTGTTACGACTAATATGGACCAGCCCGAATTACAGCGGCCCACGGCCCGACCTCAAATGAGAAGCTCACTAGAGAAGACGGGCCCGCCCAAAGGGGGCCCACGGATGGGACTGAAGGCCCAGCCACTTCGCCCTCGGGGACACCCGACTAGCCCCCATTCGGCCGGATTAACCGCCCCTCTGAATCCGCGATCCCATGATGGCCATTAACGGACCCGTTAATGGGCCACCCCTCCACTACGCGCAAGTGGGAGGAGGCGGAGGCGGATCGTGGGGACGTGAGAGGAGGCGGGACGTGGGGCAATCACGAAAGACCCTATAAGGGGAAGGCCAGGACGACGGAGAGGAGGATCGAGACTCAGGTAATCAACAGAGAGGTACTCCATCAAAGACCTAGGCATTCGTCACTCCATTTCCTCCCTCCCCCCAATCTCGCGCCGCCTGGGTTGACGTTCTGGCTTCCTAATAAGCCGGATCTCCCCAGCCGAGTATCCTTTCAGACCTTGATCTGACTTAGGCATCGGAGGGGATTTGGCCGAAACCTAGGTCCGGCCTCCCTGACGAGTTTCCTCATATGTCCAGGTAGAATATATCCGAGGCGCCGAGGCTGTCCCTCAGCGTCGGTCGGTTACCCCCATCGCAGTCGTCAGGTGGACGGCTGCTCAGGCATCATCCCACTTGCAAGGCGCCGAGGCTACCCCTCGACGCGGATCCGACCGAGGCCGAGCGCGACCCAGCCGAGGCTGATCGTGACTTACCGAGCCGAGGCTTCTCCTCAGCTCTCCCACGCCAAGAACAGGAGGGCTCGGCGATCCCAAGGGACCCCCAAGTCGGCCCCTTGACCACGTTGACCACACAGCCGACGGTCAACGAACTGTGGTGAGAAAACACTCGTAAACATCTGGCGCCGTCTGTGGGAACGAACTAACACCCACGTCAAACCACCAAGATGGAACCAATCAGCAATGGCCTAGGGCGCATGCCACCCATCCCGGAGGAGGGCGTGTACCACGCCCCCGTCGAGACCCCGAACGGCTGCGCTGTCGGGGGGACCGACAACGCCCAGCTGGCCACGCAGGGGCAACTCCGAGCCTACGCGTAGGAGACCAATGCCAACATCCAAACTTTAGTCGCGACGATTCAGCAGCTCGTTAGCAGCACTCCCACCCCTGAGGGTGGGGAGGGACGGGCCTCCCGCCAGGAAGAGGATCGCCGACCTCTTCGTTCCGCCGTGGTTACCGACCACGATAAAGGAGTGCAGAACATGGAAAGGAGGTTCACCATGCCCGGTTTTTCCTCAGAGCATCTCCCACTCCCACCTCATTCAGAGAGGGAAATGGGGGGACTCGGAGCGGACGGGCGACATCTCAAGGACGGCCTCATCCGCACGTCCGGAATCGCACAAACATAGGCGGGATGATCACCGATCAGCGAGCGTCCGGTCTTACCAGAGCGGAGGCAGCCAACGAGCAAAGGCCTACCACCAGAAGAGCCGGAAAGAACGTTCGCGTCGATCGAGCCCGGCACCCAAGCTGGCAAGGACCCAAGAGGAGGTCAAGCTTCCGTCGGCCCCCTCGTTACAGCCGAGCGGCAAGGAGGCGGGCGAAGGGGAGCGACCCGGGTGCATCAGCGGAGAACGATGCCCCTGACTCGGAGGATAACCGAGGCACGGATACCCACGAACTTCAAGGTACCGACGCTGGAGAAATACAACGGCGTTAGCGACCCCGCAGACCATGTGATGGATTACGAGGGGGTCATGGCGTTCCAGGGAGCCGATGACACCCTGCTCTGCAGGGGCTTCTACTCCACCCTACGGGGGGCCGCTCGGACCTGGTACCTCAGCCTGCCCGGTCGGTCGATAGACAGCTTCGAGGAGCTCACCCAGTTGTTCTGTAAGCAATTTATGGCCGGGCGGCAGGTAAGACCTAATTCGGAACACTTGTTCAATGTGGTACAGGGACCGACCGAATCTCTGAGACACTTCATGCGTCGCTTCAACGTGGAGTGATTAAGCGTGGATAGCTGCCCCAAACTGGTTGTGAAAGCGGCCCTGAAAAAGGGCCTACGACATAGGGGCTTGAAGAAATCGCTACACAGCGACCCACCGAAGGACCTCGCCGGAATTATGGCCCGAGCAGAACGCTTCATACTGATAGAAGAGGCCCTGGCCATGGATGAGGGCAAGACCAGGCGTGGGACCAAGCGCGATGAGAATGAGCGTCGCGACACGGAGGAGCATCGACAAGAGAAGAGGACCAGAGGAAGACCACGGAGGGAGGAGTCCCGGCACTCCTCGGTGACCACCGCCCCGGACGTGATCCTAGCGCAAGCCCAGAAGGAGGGACATGTGAGCCGACCTCCCCGAAGGACGAGGAGAGGCGGGAGGGATGAAGAGAAGTACTGCAAGTACCACAAAGGCAACGGCCACGATACCGACGAAAGTTGGCACCTGAAGAAAGATATCAAGAAGCTTGTGAGCCGTGGGCACCTGAAGAACCCCGCCAACGACCCCGCCTCGGGAGAAGGAACGCCTCAGCATCAGGACAAAGGAAAAAGGGTGAACGCGGTCCAGACGGTTACACGTGTCATCGAGTGAGGGGATAGAGTAAACAGCCGCCGCTTCGCCGGGGGATGGCTACCCTGCCAGAACCTCCCCTGTCTTTTGTCGTCTTTTCCTTTTTTCATTACTCCAAATGTACTGTCTCATGGAAATGAAGGCATACACAGTCAGATCAATTCGCCAGTTCATATTCAATCACCTGTTTTGAGTAGACGATTCGGGACACATATGAGGACTCAATCAAGGTAGCCACGGTTAACCATTAAGTGGGAGGAATGTCGCCCCCCCCAGAGAATTCGCCAGTCGAGCCCGAGGACCGAAGTGGACCGCCCGTTGGTAAGGCTGGGGGCAACTCCCCCAGCACACGGGCACGAAGGCCGGGCATAAGCCGAGGGGTACTTACCCCCGCGGACCGAGCGAAACGCCCGTTGGTAAGGATGGGGGCAACTCCCCCAGCAGACAGGCACGAAGGCCGATCATAAGCCGAGGGGTACTTACCCCACAGACCGAGCGAAACGCCCGCTCGTAAGGCTGGGGGCAACTCCCCCAGCCGACGAGCGCGACTATCAGTCATAAGCCGAGGGGTACTTACCCCCGCGGACCGAGTGAAACGCCCGCTCGTAAGGCTGGGGGCAACTCCCCCAGCCGACGAGCGCGACTGCCGGTCATAAGCCGAGGGGTACTTACCCCCGCGGATCGAGCGAAATGCCCTCTCATAAGGCTGGGGCAACTCCCCCAGCCGACGAGCGCGACTGTCGGTCATAAGCCGAGGGGTACTCACCCCCGCAGACCGAGCAAACCGCCCGCTCGTAAGGCTGGGGACAACTCCCCCAGTCGACGAGCGTGACTGCCGGTCACAAGCCGAGGGGTACTCACCCCCACAGACCGAGCAAACCGCCCGCTCATAAGGCTGGGGGCAACTCCCCCAGGCGACGAGCACGACGCCCGATCATAAGCCGAGGGGTACTCACCCCCGCAGACCGAGCGAATCGCCCACTCATAAGGCTGGGGGCAACTCCCCCAGCCGACGAGCACGACTGCCGGTCACAAGCCAAGGGGTACTCACCCCCGCAGACCGAGCAAACCGCCCGCTCGTAAGGCTGGGGGCAACTCCCCCAGCCGACGAGTGCGACTGCCGGTCATAAGCCGAAGGGTACTCACCCCCGCAGACCGAGCAAATCGCCCACTCATAAGGCTGGGGGCAACTCCCCCAGCCGACGAGCACGACGCCCGGTCATAAGCCGAGGGGTGCTTACCCCCGCAGACCGAGCGAAGCACCCGCTCGTAAGGCTGGGGGCAACTCCCCCAGCCGACGAGCGCGACTGCTGGTCATAAGCCGAAGGGTACTCACCCCCGTAGACCGAGCAAATCGCCCACTCATAAGGCTGGGGGCAACTCCCCCAGCCGACGAGCACGACGCCCAGTCATAAGCCGAGGGGTGCTTACCCCCGCGGACCGAGCAAAGCACCCGCTCGTAAGGTTGGAGGCAACTCCCCCAGCCGACGGGCACGATGGCCGGTCATAAGCCGAGGGGTACTCTCCCCCGCGGACCGAGCGAGGTGCCCGCTTATGAGGCTGGGGGCAATTCTCCCCAGCCGACGAGCATGACAGTCGGCCGCAAGCCAAGGGATGACCTCCCTCGCGGATCGAGTGACCCACCCGCTCGCCTGGCTGAGGACAATCACCCCGATGGACAGACTCGGTGGGAAGAACGACATCCCAAGCCAGACAAGCCCGGAACAACACCCCTAGACGTGGGCGACGATGCCCGTCCGGTCTAGGAACATTGAAGGCTATTCCAAAGGGGAGAACCCCTGAAAAAGAGACCAGTGGAGCAAGAAGAACTGACTAGAAGAAATCATTTTCATTACTGGTATGGGTTACATATCACTCAGCAACGTCCTCTCGAGCACTGTTGTTGACAACAAAATTTGTCACCCAAGAAAGGGGACAGGATACAAGGGCTCTTCAGGGGTCCGGAGCGCGAGAGACAGCGTCGCCCGGGGTCCGGAGCACTATTGTTAACAACAAAATTTGTCACCTAAGAACTGGGACAGGATACAAGGGCTCTTCAGGTGTCCGGAGCGCGAGAGACAGCGTCGTCCGGGGCCTCGCCTTGCTCCGAGCAGTGGGGATCGGCGTGTCCCAGTGGAGGGAGGATCAGCTCCCGGGCGAGCTCCGCAAACTACCGGAATGACTCCCTGACGACCTCCACTATGCGAGGGGCAAGGAGGTCCTCATAAGTCCCGAAGACCTCCCTCAGGACCGACACAATCTTCGGCCTTATGGCCGTGTCGATGCCCTTCTCAGCCTCCTCGGTAAAATGGAGCCTCCGACGCAGCTCGGTAAGTTGGCCCCAGAGAGCCTCCCTCTCCTGCCGGAACTTCTCTTCCGCTTCTCGGCTCAAGTCATGGACATCCACAAGACTTCGCTTGAGATCATGTACTTGAGACTCGAGTTCGTCGGCACGACGGCGTTGCTGCCAAGCTTCTATGCGGGCACCTTGAAGGGCTACGTCAGCCTCCCCAGCCCGGGCGTGCTCCCGATTTAGGGAATCCTCGAGGCTTCTCAATTGGGTCGCCCGGCGCTGCGCCTCAACAGCCATCACGGTGGCCTGCAAACAAAAGGGAGGTGGATTATACCAAGGAAGATCAAAGGGCAAGACAACTGTCTGAAAATGGCAGGAATTCGAACCTGTCGGAGGTGACCGACCAGAGAATCCGACAGTATGTCCACGGGGGACAACTCCAAGAAGGAACGGTCCCCCGGAAGGACGGAGTCCGCCGCCGGCCAGCTCACCAAGGCCATATCAAGGGGCACCGAACCCCCGGGGGGATCAGCGAGGCCCGCTGAGGCGCTCGGCAGGACGCAGACAGCCCCCGAGACCAAAGGGGTAGCCGAGGGAGTATCGACGGCATGGGCAGCAGCGTCGGCCGCGACGGTCAGCACGATTGACTTGCCGGGATCTGTCGGCGTGACGGCAGGAGCCGGAGAAGCGGCGCGTCCGCCTTTCTTCCGCGACTTCTTCCCGTTGGGGTCAGCGGTAACAGGGGAGAGCACTTGCGACTCCCGCCCGCGGACGGCCGAGGAGCCGATTCGGAACCCTCAACAAGGAGGGGGTCGACCCCAGTGACTTCTCCTCCGGGGGGACCCGAGGCGACCCGTGGGGGAGACTTGGCCTCAATCCTCACCGAAGGAGGCTCGGACCGGCGCAACTCTTCATCTACAGAGCGGTGAGGCGCCCGTCCGGAAGAGCTCTCATGGCCCCGGCGAGATCCTAGCCGAATGAGCTCGTCAACATCGTGGGTGAATTTGCGGCCGGCCATCCCTGCGAGAGGAAGCGAAATCAGGGTGAGCCAGAGGTTAAACGGAAGGAAGGGAGACAACATACTGGTGGACCACAGAGTACACTTAAGAAGCAGGTTGTCCAGCAAATCCCAGACCGACCTCTCCTCAAGAGAAAGTGACGACAGGAGGCGGGTCGCGGCCCGCTCGGCCTCGGATAGGGTTACCGCCCTGTCGGTTTGTTGTGAACTCCCCCATCCTGTCAAGATCACCGAGACCCGGGGAAAGACAACGAAAACAAAGCTAGAGTCCCAATTCCCCAACCAAGGGGGCAGACCGAGCAGACACACCCGCCCCGCACGGGCTCGGAGGTGCAGCCAAGATCCGAGGCCGACCGACTGGATCTGGTAAAAGTGAAAGAGGAGGGGGAGAGACGGCTCCAGGCCGTGAGTGATACAAAGCGTAATGAACCCGGTCAGCACCGCGACAGAGGATGGCGTTAGCTGGCACATGGCGACTTTCAAGGAATCCGTGAATTGAATGATAAAAGGGTGGAGGGGGAAGCGGAGCCCCAGATGGAACATCTCGACGTAGACGCCGACCTCGTTACTCCGCGGGAAGCAGATCCGCTCGTATCCAAAGGGAATCCGGACGTCATAGGGATGACATAGGTACATCTCCCGTATTTTCCTAGTGACTAAGAAAGGGGCCATAGATGACGACCGAAGGATCAATGGAGGGATGCCTAATCGCTCGGAAGACGAGGCCACATCGTCCCCAACGGGATCCGGAAAAAGTTTTCCTTTCCCTTTATCCGGGACCCCCGGGGGCGGCGAAGGAGCTTTGAGCCTCGAAGGATGGGCACGATCGGGACCAGGCGTCGGTCCACCAGTACGCGTATCACCTATTCTAAGCATGGCCGTAAGCCCGAGTTAAAGAGTGGAAGAATTACCTTGATAAAGAGCTGGGAAGAAGGCAGATGTCGGGAAGAAGAAGCTGGCAGAACGGAGATCAAGAAGGAATGAGCGCGAAAGAGTTGAAGCCCGAGGGATTGGAACGTATATATAGAGGACGATGGTGGGATCTGAACCGTCAAGGGAGAGCGCGTGGCGACATCAAAACGACGGCGATGCTTCGAAAAATGCACCAACGGAAGTTCAAACAGAGCGATAATAATGACATTCATTTAATAGCAAAACCTCGACTGACGCACCCGTCGGATCATGAAAGGGTCACATCACCCGAACCGAACCGACGGAAGCCGAACGGTCCGGGCGATGGCACCAATTGTTACGACTAATATGGACCAGCCCGAATTACAGCGGCCCATGGCCCGACCTTAAAGGAGAAGCCCACTAGAGAAGACGGGCCCGCCCGAAAGGGGCCCACGGACGGGGCTGAAGACCCAGCCACTTCGCCCTCGGGGACACCCGACTAGCCCCCATTCGGCCGGATTAACCGCCCCTCTGAATCCACGATCCCATGATGGCCATTAACGGACCCGTTAATGGGCCACCCCTCCACTACGTGCGAGTGGGAGGAGGCGGAGGCGGATCGTGGGGACGTGAGAGGAGGCGGGACGTGGGGCAATCACGAAAGACCATATAAGGGGAAGGCCAGGATGACGGAGAGGAGGATCGAGACTCAGGTAATCAACAGAGAGGTACTCCATCAACGACCTAGGCATTCGCCACTCCATTTCCTCCCTCCCCCCAAACTCGCGTCGCCTGGGTTGACGTTTCAGCTTCCTAACAAGCCGGATCTCCCCAGCCGAGTATCCTTTCAGACCTTGATCTGACTTAGGCATCGGAGGGGATTTGGCCGGAACCTAGGTCCGGCCTCCCTGACGAGTTTCCTCATCTGTCCAGGTAGAAGATATCCGAGGCGTCGAGGCTGCCCCTCAGCGTCGGTCGGTTACCCCATCGCAGTTGTCAGGTGGACGGCTGCTCAGGCATCATCCCACTTGCAAGGCGCCGAGGCTACCCCTCGACGCGGATCCGGCCGAGGCGGAGCGCGACCCAGCCGAGGCCGAGCGTGACTTACTGAGCCGAGGCTTCTCCTCAGCTCTCCCACGCCGAGAACATGAGGGCTCGGCGATCCCAAGGGATCCCCAAGTCGGCCCCTTGACCACGTTGACCACACAGCCGACGGTCAACGAACTGTGGTGAGAAAACACCCGTAAACACTATGAAATGCAAACACGACCACATTTGCATACACGCGATGATGCTATATATGCAAATGGATGGAATGATCTCCTAAATCTCATTTTTGGCGTCCTCCCCAATGTTTCGTGGGGCACCGGCTACTCGATTCGATTAGAAAGAAACATTCACTTATATTAACTCTCTTTTTCATTCTCCAACATGAATTATCAACTCATCCATCTACTCCTTAGGAGGAAAACAAAGCATGCACAATTGGCCAAACCCAATCCAACCAAAAACTACACCATTCATCCCAAATCATGAAATCGCTTACACCAAACTTTTCCCAAATTATCTCAAAGAGAGTATCACAACATCTAAAATAGTTTCATACATGGCATATTAACATTTGACTCCAACTTGGAAAAGAAATTAAAACACGCCAATCAAACATCGAAGAAGTTGATACCAAAATAATAATCCGAAAAAATTGCATGGCATTAAGCATGTAGGGACTAAACATAAAGCAAGCGGCGTATGGACAAGGAGGCCAAATAAGTGTAGGATCCTGCCAAAACAGGGTTAGGATCGATAAATGAAGTTTAGACTTACGCTTGCGTATGCAGCACGGTAGTCTACGAACTTCGCCTTCGGATTCGCCACGACGGATCGAGTCTTCTCACGAACGGAGTAAGGCTACTAAATCCACAATCTAAATCTCTACTTTTAGATTAAGAACTTGGATAAAAGGGAGAGGAAGTATTTCGGCAGAGCTTCGCTAGAATGAAGATGCATGCATGAATGCCATGCAAAGTGTAAGGAAAATGGCTAACCCTTGGGTCTTATTTATAGCCCCCAAGGTAGTTATTTTAGGAGCAATTGTTCATTTGGAACAATTTAACTAAGGTGTACCATCGTACATGGCATATTATAAGCTTAAGTTGTACCATATGCATGGTACAATATAAGCTTAAGATATTACCCCTTTATTAGCCGTATGTCGCATGCACTTATGCATATATAATGCGACTTTCCCATCAATCTAGTAATCCTCTCCGCAAGGGAACATATTCCCTTTGCGCACGACTTCGTGTACACGACGTTCGAGGTCCGTATTCCCTCGTACATCCCCTACAAGGGTGTACTAACGTCTTCCATATCCAACAATAAGATATGCAATAAAGATCATGGGATGAGGCGAAACAGGGAGGGATCTCAAAAAAAAATTTAGCTAACACCAAAATCATAACAATCTAAAGATTCTAACACTCTCCCCCCCAACTTAAAATAAACATTGTCCGCAATGTTGGGAGAGTATTAGATCTCACAAAAGATCCTAGAAAAGAAAAAACATACGAAAGCAAACATGCAAAAGCAAACTAACTAACTTTTTATTTATTTACACTACTTAAAGGAAAGAATACACCTTAGCAAAAGGCGGATCTCGAATGTATAACGGTGGTGACAACTGCTCGATCATATCCTTACGCTCCTCCGCGAGCGTATTTGGAGCTAGGCCTCCACCGGCCTCCTTGGATTCCAGCAATGCAACTCCCAGCGTCCCCTTGGGATAATATATGTCATGTGGGAGACGAGCTGCATCAATCCAAGTCATGTCCCCGTGCCCTGCAATAAAAGCATTCCAAAATGGGTCGTCAGAAAAAGAATTTAAGTGTAAACGACGACAATCTGAATCAAAAATATGCGGAAGTGCAAATTGGGATTCAGAAATGCAGGACATGATATGGTGGAAACTTCCCAAAAGTGTGGTGCTAGGTGTGGCATGATACGCTACCTCAGGAGGAGGGGGAAGCGGCTGCAGAAGAGAATCTGGAGGAGACGACGACTCAGGCTCAATGTAGACCATCTCGCAATCGTCCTCGCTATCAGAAAGTGTAGGCTCTGCATACCTCCCCAGACTATGAAATGTATCCTGAAAAATCTCCTTGATGACT
The DNA here is from genome assembly GCA_030789695.1 of Scilla litardierei. Taxonomy (NCBI): domain Eukaryota; kingdom Viridiplantae; phylum Streptophyta; class Magnoliopsida; order Asparagales; family Asparagaceae; genus Scilla; species Scilla litardierei. Next base: position 12,664 of record JAULAV010003326.1, read on the forward strand.
GGCAAGTGCGCATCCTGAGGCGAGGGAAGTGACATCTGTGACAGGACTGGAGGTAGACTCGTCTTGGGCAAATCCAAGCACACATCATCCTCGCCATCCCAGAAATAGTTCATCTCAGTCGTCCTCCCAAAGTACTCAATCGCCTCGACCTGCGAAGCTAACTCTGAAGTGGACTGTGGATCAAGCTCCATGGTGTCCTCAATCTGCTCTAGGCCTTCATGCACATCCACTTCATCCTCAACCTCAAAGTGAAAATGCATCGTGTCACCGTTGTGGTTGACACACACTCCATCATCTATTTCCTCTGACTCCTCAAAATATATATGCTCAAATTCCTCTACTTGGCCCCAATGCACCCTCTTCACAGGTTTTTATTGGTATTCCATAGGGTTGCATTGGAAAGAGCCCTCAGCTGGCTCCTCAGGCTGGTCATGGACCTGCTGCTCTGCATCCTGAAGTGGAAACTGGGACTGGCCATAATCCTCATATCCAAGTGACAGCTCTCCAGATGGCACAGTCTGCTCCCACTCTGCAAGGTCCCTCAGGTAACACCATGAATCCTCGGTCGAATAATCAAAGAACTCCCCAACACAACTCATCTGCACAAAATCCTGCCCAGATGGCGATAATCCTGTGTAGAAGATCTGCAGAAGATGATCCTCGTGAAAGCTCTGGTGTGGGCACGCAAGCACCAAATCTGTAAACCTCTGCCAAGCCTGATAGTAGGCCTCCCACTCAGCCTGGATAAAGCTCGCTATATGCTTCATGGCCTGCCGCCCATGTACCTGCTCCAAAAAGATAGGCAAAAACACTCGGAGAAATTCAGCCTGAAATGACAACCAAGTAAAATGTGAGTCGAGAGACAATGAATCAAACCAAAGTCTAGCGACATCTTGTAAAGAAGAGGGAAAGAATCTAAAGTATATGCAATCATCGCTAATGATCCCACCAAGACATGAATTTATCCCATCTTCAAACTTTTTCAAATGTAAATGAGGGTTCTCCAACTCCGAACCATGAAAGTATGTCGGGAGTGGGATATACTCCAAATCAATGTCGGAAAAGTCTGAAGATGATGCCATGTTTTTTTTAAAAAATTTCAAGAAAAGGAAAATAAACAACCAAACGACTCAATAAGAGGAAAATAAATAAACGGAAAGACACATACTAAGAGATAGAAGTATCACACTAGAACTTTCGAAATCAATCAAAAATAGCTAATAATAGAAACAGTTGTCCCCGACAACGGCGCCAATTGGTTGACTGCGGAAGTACGCGCACGGGGCACGCCTTCCACTCCCAAGCATAGGAGTGTCAATGCAATAAAAATAACAGGTGTGTACCGGGTCGGATCACAGGGACAAGTCGTTCTATATTCACAAGCTTGATCAATAAAGAAAAATAAAGCGTGAAAACAACAACCTCAATTAACAGTGGATGAGTGGAGGAAAAACGTGTGAAGAAATTACAATTCTAACCTAAGTGGGTAGGGTTAGAGAGCCAAAGGAGATTTAGGATGGCAAGGCGAAAGAGCATAGGTTGTGGGTTCACTGGAATTGGTGTTAATTAAGCTCTAATTAACCGCATATAACTCAATTGATTATCCGGCTAAGGACACTCAATCGGAAAGTTTAGCTTTCATAAACACGATAATTTGCTAAAAGGAGGGATGCATCATCATGGCACTAATCAAAGTAGGATCATGGACTTTTCTCAAATTGTGCCCTCTCGGGTCTTAACCAATAAAATTAACACTAATGAAACATCCAACATTAACAATGAAAATGGGCAAGGGGCAATTAGAACTATAATTAACAACCAATCTCAATGAGTCACAACCCACACCAATCACACTACTCAATCATACTAAACAAGATGAAATTTATAAACAAATTCATCACAAATTCATTACAAAATGAGAAGTGCAAAATACAAAGGGGAAGAGGAAATTTTTCACCCAAGATCTTCCCAAATGAAGCTTCACTTCCACTTTAGCACTCCCACCAAGCTTCTCCACCATCCAATGGCCTCCTCCCCTCCCAAGCTCTAGAAAATAAGAACTAGGGCTCCAAGAACCCTAAAAACAGCAAGAAGAAGGCAAAAAAATCCCAAACAGCCGACCCCCCTTTCAATTTACGCACCCAGGCCAAATAAGCCTCAATCGGGCTTGTGTGTCTTTGATAAGCGGGCGAAGCCCGCTTTATTTTTAAAAACCCGCCCCGCTTTTCCGTTTGCGCGCGCGTGCTGCATGCAAAAATCGAAGGCGGGCCGGCCGCTGGCCCGCGTTCGTTGTTTAATTTTTTTTAATCTTTTTTTTATTTACCGTATAGCGGCCCAGCGGCCCGCTCCAAGGGCGGGCCGCGATCAAATTTTTTTTAAATATTTTTTTTGATTGTAATGCATCGGCCTGCAGCGCTGAGAAGAGAGCGGCCTGGCGCCACGTGGTGCCGCCTGGTTGCGCCACGTGGCGCCCTCAGATTAAAACACCTTTTCTGCTTTTAAACCCCCATTTCTCCTCCAAAAATCCACCAAAAACACCTTGAAATTCCAGAAAAATTCCAGATAATTCTGAAAAATCCCCAAGACTTTCAGGAGTACCTGAAAAATAGGAGAAGGAGAAATTAGTCCATTTGATGAGAAAATTAATATAATTACTATTATAAATCATTATTGACCTCCAATAATCCATATTGTTATAAACGGGCTTTTGGTGGGCCTACCCGTTAGTGGGTATCCACCCATTATGTAACCCTACTACTATAAATACATGGCTATGGACTCCATAGCCACCACGTTTACAACACGTTATCAGCACGCTCGAGACTGAGCCGAACCCCTGCCGATGGACGAATGCGACGCGCATGTGCTTCCTTCACCGAACGTCGCTAGATCCGGCGGGTAGGATCTGGAGGTAACTCTTTCCACTAGATCTAAATTCATATGCGCATATATTTAGATCCAATTACTCGGATCGACTGTTTAATGCAATATCGTCGTTTTTATTGTTTAAAATCAACTTTTTACAATAAAAATCGCTATTCTAGAGATCAAAACTAAATTTTTTCCAACAAAAATCGGTTTTTTTATCGTATTTCTCCCCAAAATCAAAAAAACCCTAGGGGATTTTTCCCCGTCGCGCAAATCCCGCCGCCGCTCGAAGCGGCGGCGAACCCCACCGCTCGCAGCAGCGGGCCGCCCCTGCCGCTGGAAGCGGCGGTGACCCCCGCCGCTCGTAGCGCCGCCGCTGCGACGGCTGGCGGAACCCGCCGCCGACGACGGCGGGGCTCCCCCGCCGCTGCGACGGCGGTCGGAACCCGCCGCCGGCGACGGCGGTCGGAACCCGCCGCCGGCGACGGCGGGGCTCCCCCCCGCCGCTGTGACGGCGGGCGGAACCCACCGCCGGCGACGGTGGGGCTCCCCCCGCCACCTGCAGGCGCCGGGCGGAACCCGCCGCCTGACCCCACCGCTGCGCCCCCCCGCCGCCTGACCCCGCCGCTGCGACGGCGGCAGCCAGTAGCGACGGAACCCCCCCGCCGCCAGTAGCGACAGACGGGCCCTACCACCTGCAGCGGTCCCCCTTTGCGCGCACGTATCTCAAAACCCTAACTAGGGTTTCACCCCGAAAATTTCCTATTTTCAAATGTTTTTTTAGATTTAATTCGATTTTTTTCGTTAAAATCTGGACAAATTACATGTGATTTCAATAATCGCACTTTATTTGGATAATATGATTTTTAAACGTTTAAAAATTAGGAAGATCCTGTGACCGCTCTGCCGTTAGTCAACTAACCTAACGGTGTATGACGTTGCCTAGTGGTCCAATAATTTTTAAACGAAAAATTTTCATTTTCCATTATAAACTGCCTGTGATGATTAAATTGCCTGTAATGAATAAACTGCATGTGATGATTAAATGCCTGCTGCATTTTATCTGCCTGCGACGAATGTTAAATATTTGCTGTGGTTTTGGATCGGCTAGTTATCACCATTTTCTTTTTCATGCATTATTTCCTTTTTGAGAGAAAAATGTAGTGAGTATAATTTTGTAATATTACAAGACCGGCGGACACCTCAAGAAGATGAAGGACCATTCCAGAAGGATAGGGGCCCCACGGGGGTTCCCGAGTTGTACTTTCATTTCTTTTTGGGACTGTATGGACTGTAATTAATTTGGTGATTAGCCGATCCACGCAGCAAATATCTGTGTCTGAAGTGCTTAATTATTTATTTCTCTGTGAAAATATTTAATTATTGCCTATCTTTTAACATGCTAGAGTGATAAATGGGCAAAATTGCGAGCGTCGATTTCGACGTTTTGGATGCTTCAGGCAAGAACTACTTAAGCTGGCAGTTGGACATAAAATTCCATCTGCGAGCACAGAGATTGAGCCATGCCATCGCTGTAGGCGATAAGGTTTCTGATATTGATAAAGCGAAAGCAATTATCTACATCAGACGTCATATCGATCGGACCCTGAAGGCCGAGTACCTCACGGTGGAAGACTCGTATGAGTTATGGACCGCCCTCGAGGATAGGTATAAACATCAAAGAGATGTTATACTTCCCCGAGCGCGATATGAATGGGATAACCTCCGTCTCCAAGACTTTAAGTCTATTACCGAGTACAACTCGGCACTCTTTAGCATCACCTCACGCATGAAGTTGTGTGGTGAAAAGGTGACGGAGGAGCGCATGTTAGAGAAGACGTATACATCCTTCCACGAGAAGGATGTCATACTAATGCAACAGTATCGTGAACGAAAGTTCACGAAATACTCAGAGCTTCTCTCATGCCTTCTGATGGCAGAGCAGAATCGTGACCTTCTTCTGGCCACCCATAACTCACGCCCTACCGGCACTGCTCATGCGCCTGAAGCGCATCACAGCTCCTCCCAGAAGAAGAGGAGAAACTTCAAAGGCAAACCCCAGAAGGGTAAGGCGATGAAGAAGCAGGCTAGAGGACCCCCTCCCAGAAGCAACAATGAGGGGAAGAAGAAGAAAAATGTGTGGAAGAGAAAGGACGACGGCCAGACATCTGCCCCCAGAAAGGACTGGGAAGATAAGTGCCACATGTGTGGCATGACTGGACACTGGTCCAGGAATTGTCGGACTCCACGCCACCTGCAGGACTTGTACAAAGTGAGCCAGAAGCAAGCTGAGACAAACCTGGTGGTTCAAGAAGACCTGGCACCAATCAGGTTCATCGCTGAGGACTTCTCAAACGGTGACCTGCTCGACTGATGACATTATCTATTTTCTATGCATTGTAGCTTTCCTTTTGAGAAACTATTTATCTGCTTGTTTTTATTTCTAGCATGTTGGAGTACTTTTTCAGACATTAATTGATTATCAGTAGTATATCTTTTTTGTGCCTTATACTGCGATATTTTCTCTTAAAAATAGATGGAATTTAAATGCCTAGTGGACAATGCCTCTACGCACACGATCCTCCAAGACATCTGCTTTTTTCCAAAGCATTAATAAATACGATGGCACCGTAAATACAATTTCCGGTCCATTTGGTATCATTGAAGGATCAGGGGAAGCACAATTTATGCTCCCCAACAAAACACAACTACTTATAAAAGATGTGCTTCTCTCCCCTAGCTCGCATAGAAACCTGTTAAGCTTTAAAGATATCCGCTTAAACGGATACCACCTTGAGACGGTGAGCAAACAAAACAGAGAATTCCTATATGTAACGTCTCATAAAACGGTGCTAAAAACACCGTCGAGCGTTTTGAGGGACTCCCGTCGGGTCTCTACCACACAAGGATCAGAGCAATGGAAGCAAACACACTCGAGTACCAGAAGTGCCATAATCAACCAGAATTCAAACTCTGGCACGATAGACTAGGACATCCTGAAAGGAATATGATGTGTCGCATCATATCCCAATCCGGTGGAATTAACCCGAAAAGCCTGAAGCTACTTCGGAAGGGTGCACATCCTTGTCCCCCTTGTCACAAAGGGAAATTGATTACGAGACCATCCACCCTGAAGGTGGACTCTGAGTCTCCAAGCTTCCTAGAGAGAATACATGGAGACATTTGCGGGCCCATTCACCCCACAAGTGGACCATTTCGGTACTACATGGTACTGATTAACGCATCTTCGAAATGGTCGTATGTGTGCCTCCTGTCCACCCGCAACGTAGCCTTTGCAAAGATACTGGTACAAATTATAAAGTTGCGGGCACATTTCCTAGACAACCAGATCAAGAAATTGCGTCTGGACAATGCTGGAGAATTCACATCACAAGTCTTCCTAGACTACTGCCAAGCAACCGGCATAGAAGTTGAACATCTTGTAGCTCATATTCACATCCAGAACGGGTTAGCTGAATCTCTTATAAAGAGACTACAATGGATCGCTCGACCATTGTTGATGCAATGCCAGTTGCCGGTAAGTGCATGGGGACTTGCCATATTGCACGCTGCATCGCTAATAAGATTACGATCGTCAGGTAGTCAATCTTATTCTCCGATGCAACTTGCATATGGGAACCTGCCCGATATCTCTCACTTGAGGATATTCGGATGTGCTGTTTATGTCCCCATAGCACCACCGTAGAGAACCAAGATGGGTCCTCAACGGCGTCTTGGTATCTATATTGGTTTCGACTCACCATCGGTCATTAGATACCTCGAACCCCTTACGGGGGACGCCTTCAAAGCACGTCTAGCAGATTGTGAGTTTGATGAAAGCACTTTTTCCAAACTAGGCATTAACACACAGAAGCCAGAAGCTTCAAAGACCATTTCATGGGACACAAAGACTTTATCCCATTTTGATCCGCGTACAAATCAATGTGAAGACGAGATCCTGAAGATCCTTCAAATTCAAAACACAGTTCACATTTTACCGGACAAATTCACTGACAACCAGAAGATTGTCAGATCACACGTCCCTGCTGTAAATACGCCAGCTAGGATTGATATACCCAAAGATGGATGCAATCCACCTGCAGCAGAAGTGACCGTACCTCAACAAAGAAGAGAACGACCCCCAGGTTCCAAAGATAAGAACCCTCGAACGAGGAAAAATCCTGGAGCAATAATAACGATACCACCACAGGATACTGAGCTCAGCCCAGCTACCTCTCCCCTCCTAACAACCCCTGAAGAGGAAAATATAGGAGAAATATCATTAAATTATGTATGTACTGGGGAGGTACTGGACAGAAAAAGCACAATCATCGATGATAACTTCACGCTCATTATTACCACTCACGTCACTGAATACGACGATGAGACCGACCCACGCTCTCTAGCAGAATGTAAACGCAGAGAGGATTGGCCCAAGTGGAACGAGGAAATAGGAGTAGAGCTGGACTCACTCTCGAAGCGCAAAGTTTTTGGACCTGTAGTCCTAACACCAAATGGTGTTAAACCTGTGGGATATAAATGGGTATTCGTGAGAAAAAGAAACAAGAATAATGAGATCGTGCGTTATAAAGCGCGCCTTGTTGCACAAGGTTTTTCCCAACGACCAGGGATAGACTATGACGATACATATTCCCCAGTCATGGATACGATCACTTTCCGTTTCATTATTGGCCTATCCACAAAGGAAGGCTTGGATATGCAGCTCATGGACGTTGTGACTGCATACCTTTATGGAAATATAGATAAGGACATCTATATGAAAATCCCAGATGGATACAAACTACCGATAAAAATGACAGAAAGACCTCGGGACGTCTACTCTGTCAAACTCCAGAGATCACTGTATGGTCTAAAACAGTCAGGTAGAATGTGGTACAACAGACTCAGTGAATTCCTAGTGCAATAAGGATTCATAACAAATGAAGTCTGCCCTTGCATCTTTATAAGAGCAAAGGGAACAGGATTCGTAATTATTGCCGTCTACGTAGACGACCTGAACATCATCGGATCTCCTGAAGAGATAGGTGAGATATCCAAAAGTCTCACACAGACTTTTGAGATGAAAGACCTTGGCAAAACGAAGTTCTGCCTAGGCTTACAAATTGAACACTTAAGCGGATGAATCATGTTACACCAATCGACATACACAAAGAAAGTGCTGAAAAACTTCCTTATGGACAAATGTCATCCGCTTAGCACACCAATGGTCGTTAGATCATTGGATGTTGACATAGACCCCTTCCGACCGCTGGAAGAGGGGGAGGAAACACTGGGTCATGAAGTACCCTACTTAAGTGCAATTGAAGCACTCCTATACCTGGCAAACTGCACGCGTCCCGACATAGCGTTCGCAGTTAACTTACTAGCCAGATACAGTTCTGCCCCCTCAAAGCGCCACTGGAACGGAGTTAAGCAACTTCTGCGCTACCTCCAAGGGTCTGTGGACATGGGACTATACTTCAAGAAAGGTGTATCCTCCGACTTGGACGGTTATGCAGATGCAGGATACAGGTCCGACCCACATACCGCAAAGTCCCAGACCGGTTTCGTGTTCACGTAAGGTGGGACGGCCATCTCATGGAGATCCATGAAGCAGACATCGACAACAACCTCATCCACCCACTCCGAGCTCATTGCGATCCACGAAGCTAGCAGAGAATGCTTTTGGCTTCGATCAGTCATCAACCATATCCTCAAGACCACCGGCCTGAAGACGGGAGATCTTGGACCTACCACCATGTATGAAGACAATGATGCCTGCATCGCTCAACTACGAGGTGGCTACATCAAAGGTGACAGGACGAAGTACATTTCCCCCAAGCTCTTCTGGACGCATGAACATCAAGTGGACAACCAGATCGACATCCAGCAGATCCAGTCTTGCAACAACCTGGCAGACCTGTTCACTAAAGCTTTGCCTCGTCGTACCTTTAGAAAACTTGTACTAGGAATTGGGATGAGACAGTTGAGAGATTTACAAGCCTGAAGCTTGTACTTATCAGGGAGAGTTAATGTAGTGTTGTACTCTTTTACCTTGGCTACTGGTTTTTCCCAATGGGTTTTCCATAGCCAAAGGTTTTAACGAGGCAGCCACATCAACTCTGGATCCAGAAGTATCCACCCCTGATGTTATCCATCGATCAGGGGAAGTCACAGAGACTTGTACGCTTTTCCCTTAGCCACTGGTTTTTCCCACTGAGTTTTCCTTGGCAAAGGTTTTAACGAGGCAAGTATTCTTAAACTTAGGGATCCAAAAGTATCCATAGACCAATGATCAGATAAGCTCTATGAACCCTGAAGTGTTCATCATGGCTTACAACAATGGATGGATAAGGGGAAGCGTTATAAACGGGCTTTTGGTGGGCCTACCCGTTAGTGGGTATCCACCCGTTATGTAACCATACTACTATAAATACAGGGCTATGGACTCCATAGCCACCACGTTTACAACACATATAAATTATTCACATGCTCAAATAACTCCCAAAAATGGCTATATGATCACAATAATAGCAGGAGCATATGAAAAATAGTAGGAAGCCAATAAAGACGATAAAATCCATATTTTGTGCCAAGAATGAGAATAAGCCCTAAAAGTGACATGAAGTGAAAATATACCCAAAAAGAGCAAAATTAAGTATTCTTAGCACAAAATGGGGGTAGTTAGGGGGTATAAATATACACTTTTCGCTCCGAATCAGTAGTCCGTATATCGATCGATCGAGGCTGAGAAGCTCAGAGGCGACCCTCGCGTAGGACCGAGAGTCGTAGATCTTCACCACAAGGAATCAACAGGGGGGTCGAATCTGGGTCCTGACACAAATCCCCTCCGATGATTAAGTTAGAATGGAACTTAAGAAAGAGAGGGAGCTTGAAGCAGTTGAGATCGACCCAGGGAGATTCGTCTTAGATCTGACGTCGCTTGCTCTTTTTGTGGAAGAAATGTAAGATGTAAAATATAGAGTCTATTTATTAGATCTCGTACCTTGAGAGTTGGAACCCTTTTACCATTGTCTTTTCATGTATTTATAGGCATTTCTCTGATGATTGCGAGTAATCGTTCCTCATTGATTTGGACGGGATCTTTTTCGGGATTGGTGATAACGGTTGTCCATTTACTCGATCTCATTAACTTCTCCCTTGAGTATCAGCAGGAGCTTAACGGTCGAGTGAGCCATTCGCTTGACTAGGTATTACTCTGCTTTAATGACAGGTTTTGGGTTACATGACTTATATGGGTCGTATACCTTGGCACCGGTTTGTGATCCGTACCCACGCACTAACAATGGCCCCCATCAGTCATGTCACGGGAAACTACGCTGATTGAGACCACATGATGTGTATTCTCCTTAAATGCGCACAATCTTCTAAACGTTTGATTTGATTTGTGCCGCCAAAAACCTTTCGTTTCTGGATTAATCCTCATCGCTCCTTAAGGTCGGTCTCAGACACATGTCGCTCATCGTCCATCAGTTGGTTGAGCGTCGTTCAGTGGCGAGGGGTGATCCCTTGGCTTACGGCTAACGACTAAGGTCATTCGGTGGAAAAGGGCGAGGCCCCTTCGACTTACGGCTGACGATGGTCGAGGGTCGTTCGATGGCGAGGGCGATCCCTCGGCTTACAGTCGACGATCGTCGAGGGTCGTTCAGTGGCGAGGGGTGATCCTTCAGCTTACAGCAGACGACTAGGGTCGTTCGGTGGCGAGGGGTAAGGCCCCTTCGACTTACGACCAACGATGGTCGAGGATCGTTCGGTGGCAAGGGTGATCCCTCGGCTTACGGCCGACGACAGTCGCAGGTCGTTCAGTGGCGAGGGGTAATCCCTTGGCTTACGGCTGACGACTAGGATCATTCGATGGCGAGGGAGATCCCTCGGCTTACGACTGACGACGGTTCGGGGTCGTCCGGTGGCGAGGCCCCTTCGACTTATGGCCGAAGACGGCTAGAAATCATTAGATGGATAGGAAAAATGATCGAATTTGTATTTATCATAAATTGGCATAAAATAAAAACAAAGGTAAGTTTCGATCACCCAATGTATCTGCCATTGCTGGTACAATTATTGATAGTACTTCCACAAATGTTCAGCATTCCAAGGATGGGGTAGCTCCATGTCATCCAGTGTAGTGAGCCGATAGGTGGCTGGGCCGAGAACATAGATTACTTTGTAAGGACATTCCCACTTCGCAGCGAGCATTCCCTGCTTGAGAATCTCGGGGGTGAAGGCAGCCTTACGTAACACCAAGTCGCCTATACGAAAACTGTGCCCACATACTTTGAAGTTGAAGTATAGAGCCACTTTTGTTCAATGAGGGTCGCTAAGGCTCGTTCGCGAACTTCGTCGACCAACTATAGGCTGACATCAAGTCCCTCTGAGTTCCTCTCATCATCGTAGTATTGGAGGCGAACTGGTTGTTCGTTGACCTCTACTATGACGTCAACCTCCTAACCATAAGCAAGCATGAATGGTGCTTCACCTGTTGAAGTTTTATGGGTCGTTCTGTAAGACCACATATGCCAGGGATCTCTTCTGGCCATGTTCCCTCGACCCAGGCTATCCTCTTTCACAGAGGTCTGAGGATGCATTTATTAGCCGTCTCTACCTGTCCATTGAATTGGAGATGAGCGACAGAGGCGAAATACAGCTTGATCTTCAACTCAGAGCAGAAGCCCCAACACTGTCGAATTGTGTCTCGGTGTCTGTCATAATGGACTGAGGGATGCCAAACCCACAGACAATGGATTTCCAGATGAATCTTCTGACTTCGTTCCAGGTGATTCGGGCTAGGGGCTCTCCCTCGATCCATTTAGTGAAGTAGTCGATCGCCACTATCAAGAATTTCCATTGCCCGCTTGCTTTCTTGAACGGACCGAGTATGTCCAGTCCCCATTTAGCAAAGGGTATTGGACTGACGATGGGGATTAGATCAGTTGGAGGGGCTGAGCTGATCCTTGAGAACTTCTGGCAAGTCGGACACTTCTGCACATACTCGACCACATCTTTGAACATGGTCAGCCAGAAGTAACCTTACCTTACGGCCTTCAAGGCTATAGCTTTTCCTCCGCAATGGTTCTCACAGTCACCCTCGTGGATCTCCTGGATCATATATAGCACTTCCTGCTGGACTAAACATTTGAGGTAGGAGATGACGTCATACCTGGTCCATCGTTTTTTGTACAATGAATCGTCTAGCAGAACGAATTGGTAGGCCTTTCGTTCTAGCTTTCATGCCTCTACAGGGTCGATCGGCTTCTCCACCGTGTTTAGATAACGGATTATGGGATCTATCCAAGTGACCACTTGGTCGATGCTCAGTAGTTCTTGTTCCAGTACGCTGGGGTGTGGCAGATGTTGCACGTACATTGTTCGACCGAATTCTGCAGGGAAGGATGACACAAGCTTCGAAAGGGTGTCGGCACAGTGATTCTTCGACCTTGGTATATGGTGTATTTCCACTTGTCTGAACTTGGCGAGCTTCGCTTTAGCCACTAGCATGTAGCTCTGCATTGTGTCCTCGTGGGCATCGAAACCTCCTTGCAATTGATGGACGATGAGATTGGAATCGCTCAGTAGTTAGACCACCCTCGCTCCTAGAGCACGAGTCAACCGGAGCCCGTTGATGGTGGCTTCATACTCCGCTCCATTATTCGTGGTTTGAAAATTGAAGCGGAGAGCATATTCGAATATGTTACCCGCTGAGATTTGGACAATTATTCCGACCCCGCTACTGGTTTGAGTGGCTGAACCTTCCACTTGTACGATCCACATTCCGTCCTCTTCAATTGTATCGGTTGACGAATTGAGACCTGTCGATGGTGAAGAGGTGCATCGGGTTGTAGGTTACTAACATGTACCTCTTCCAGCGGGTTGTCGTCGTAAGTGAGTTTGACGATGAAGTCGGCGACTACTTGCACTTTGATGGCGGTCACTGGCTTAAACTGGATGTCGAATTCGCTCAGTTCGACTCCCTATTTTGTCATTCTCCCCAAAAAATCCAGCCTCTTCAGGGTCTGCTCTAAGGGAGTATCGGTAATGACCAAGATGGTGTACGCTTGGAACTATGGTTGTAGCCTCCTCGCAGATTAGATCAGTGCGAACGTCATCTTCTCTATTCTTGAGTAATTTACTCCTACACTGACTAGACCTGAAAGGTGATAGTCGCAAGTGTACGTGGTCAGCAAATAATATACCCGGTGAGTACGGGATCGTATCCACATAGACGAAACTATCTACAAACTCACACAAATAGTCAGAGCATGTAAAGAATGGTTGGTGCTTCTAACCACCCTATGGGGGTGACTGATTGTTTGAATAGATGGTTTATCTAAATACCCTAGAGTTAGGGTAATGTCCTAAGGTTTGGATGCAATGGATAGAAAGAGTGCGGGTGTTGAGGGTATCGGTAGGATTACTCAATTGCTCTGCTAAATGTTAATTCCATGATAACTCGATCACTCATCCATTTCAAGGTATGAGAATGGGGAAATAAATCAATTAATCACATATGGGGTGCACCAAGGGTAATTGCTAATTAGGTTCATCTCCTAATTAAAACTCATGAATCACTCTCACACCCATTTCAAGGTATGTGAGAGTAGTGAAAGTAGGTCGTATTGTGCATCACACAACCATCGTTCTGCGGCCCCTTTTGGGTAATGCATGATTCGATAGACGAGTCACAACCCAATTAACAATTTGAATTATCGGGTGAATTAAACTTCAAAATTACGAAATATGGATTGAAGGTGTCTTGCATTCATTTCAAGATATGCAATACCCATTGGATACATAAATGCAACAATTACGAAGCACCACCGTTCTTCGGCTCCTCCATGGATAGTATCAAACCCAATTAATCATAAGTCTATTTCACCCAACAACATGGATTAACAAAGGGTGTTGGTAATTAACACAAGCAAGGCAATCAAAACATCTTATTTCAATCCACAACACCCACACAATGAATTCAGCCTAACATATCAAGAATAGAACAAGCATTCATAGAAATAGACATAGTTTGTAATGACCCCAATTTTCATGTACGTGTACTTGTATGTATTTTGACGTAAATACGTACGTATATTTTTTCGAGAGTATGCTTGTATTTTTTCTTTAATTATTTGGTGTAGGAATTAATTTTAAAAGATTTTAAACTCATCAATTGAATTTAGTAAATAAGAGTATTTGGATGAATACTTGTATTTAGAGTGTAAGTGGTATTTCTTCATGTATTTCTATTTTCTTAAAAATACAAAATCTAAAATTTTTAACCATGACAACACAACAAATGGGGTGTCATCTTATGAGCTAAAAAGAGAACACATGGCTTAATCTTGACTAAGATGTGTGGATGAGAGGATTTTGGGGAATACAATTTTCAAGGCAAGAAAACAAAAACCAAAAAGGAAAAAGAAAATCTCATTTTCACTCTCTCACTCTCACTCTTGCTCCTCCACCAGACCGTGAGTTCTCCCCTCCCATCTCTCTCATTTTATTTCACCATTTCCTCCTCCCATCACCATCATTTGCTCTTCCCACTTTACCACCAAAAAGCCCTCTTGTTCCTCAGCATTCTAAACACCATACTCATCCCAAAAGGCTCTCAAAAATCCAAACTTTGGAGGCCAACTAGGAGTTGAAGAGGGAAGCTAGGAGCCCTTTCATCAAGGAAATAAGAAGGGCAAGAGAAATTTGGAGGATTTTGTAAGGTAGTAACTTCTACCATTTTAGTAGTACTTAGTTTTAGAAATTGGATTTTTGATTAAGTTAGCAAGTTATGTGGATTTTTATGTTGAGACTATGTGTGTATTTCATGATAGAAACTACACTTTAGAAATTTCAATGTGTTCTTTAGTGATTACTACA
>JAULAV010003327.1:0-25000 GCA_030789695.1 Scilla litardierei
AGATCCGATCCGATCAGGAGTAAGAAGGAATTTTGGGAGAGAATGAACAATTAAATTAAGTCTTAATCCGAGCATGCTCAAAAAATTTGGGAGCTTCTTGGATTTTGGAGACTTGGTGCGAGTTTTCAAGAGGACGTTGGCCCCAATTTATATAAGCGGCTGATCCCTCCCCTTCTCATCATATCCGATGTGGGACTAAAGGATTTGGAGAAAAAAATTAATTAAAGTTTTCCTTTCACAAAGGCCAATCTTTAGCGAATTTTTCCTCCCTCACCGTTGAGCTTCGCAAGTGATACCGCCTATCAAGTTGAAGAGCACTGAACGGTGATCGAATAGAAACAGTGCTCCAATCCGACTTCGTTTGACCCCTCAAACGTGTGTCCAAAGATGACCAAAATCTGATTTTCGCTAAGAAAACCAGCCGCCAGAACTAAGGGTTCGGAACCCTATACGTTGGACCCACCATGTGAGCCCCCACGCGTCAATTTGTGCAGTAGGGGCTGCCCATGCACGCACCCCAAGCAGAGCGCGTATCGGGCACGCGCCCTTTTAGGGCGCGGGCTGCAAAACTGGTGCCCTATTTGGGGCGCTAGAGATCCCATGGCCCGGCAATTGGGCCGGGTCAAAATGCTATCCCCCCTTTTTGTTTCCACAAAGAACAAACTCTAGGCTTTATTTTTGGGCCGATTTGAATACTATTTAAAACTCCTTTTAAATAGATTTATTGGGCATGTTTGGACTCCGATTTGAGCGCGGTTTTCTCCCCGACTTTCGTGAAAAAATCTTCTTCATTTCTATGCATCTAGTATTTAAATAGGCTTGCAAATAATTTGCGACGTAATTAAATTCTTTTGCATCAAATGCAATTAATCCCATTTATTATTAAAATCCATTTGTATCAAATACAAATGAACTGAGGGCACACACCCCTCAACAATTCCCATCCTGTTTCCGATTTGGGTGGCCGAACCCTCCACTTGCACGATCCACATTCACTCGTCCGCAATTGTGTCGATTGGAGAATTGAGATCTGTCGAGGGAGAAGAGGAAGTAATGGTTTATATGTTAGCAACATGTACCTCTTTTGGTGGGTCGTCGTCAAAGGTGAGTTCGACAATGAAGTCAGCTAGTGCTTGCCCTTTGATGGCAGTCCTTGACTTGTACTGGATGTCGAATTCACTTAGCTCGACTCCTCACTTTGTCATTCTTTCCGACTGATCCAGTCTCTTCAGAATTTGCTCCAAGGGGGTGTCGGTGAGGACCAAGATGGTGTGCGCTTGGAAGTAGGGTTGTAATCTTCTAGCGGATTGGATCAGTGCAAACGTCATCTTCTCTATCCTCGAGTAATTTATTTCTGCACCCTGGAGGACTTAGCTGACGTAGTAGATAGGTCGTTGGACTCCCGCGTCCTCCTTGATGAGTGCCGATCTACTGCTTTCATGGTAGTAGCCAAATAGATGATGAGTTGGTCATCCTTATCCGGCTTAGTCAGGAGCGGTGGGCTGCCGAGGTACTCCTTTAGCTCAGAGAAAGCATTCTTACAGTTTGCATCCCACTCGACGATCTTCTTTTCATTCGCGGTGGATGCTATCGCCTTCATCAGTACTTTGAAGAAAGGTAGAGATCTCTCGGGCGACTTGGACAGGAATCGACTGGATTCGACCTAGAGCCGCCATTCTTCCGTTCAGCCTCTGAAGTTCTCTTATGGTTGAGGGCTCCTTCATGGCCACAATCGTCGCGATTTTGTCGGGGTTAGCCTCGATTCCTCGATTTGTTAACATGAACCAAAGGAACTTTCCGAATCGAACCCCAAAAGTACACTTGGCGGGGATCAGCCAAAGGTTGTAATGTCGGACCTGTGCGAATGTCTCTTGGAGATCTGCAATGTGATATGCCGGCTTCTTCGACTTGACCAGTAAATCATCAACATAGACCTCCAAGTTTCGCCCAATTTGAGTCTCGAAGACCTTGTTCATCATACGCTGATACGTGGCTCCTGCATTCTTTGAACCAAATGACATCTTTTTATAACAGAAAATACATCGATCCGTGATGAAGTCTTTTCTTCGTCTTCCGGTGCCATTTGGATCTGGTTATATAGCCTGAAAAAGCGTCCATAAAGCTTAAGAGTTCATAACCAGAGGCATTGTCGACCAGATGGTTGATTCGAGGCAATGGGTAGCTGTCTTTCGGACAGGCTTTGTTGAGAGCGGTGAAGTCGACGCACATCCGTCATTTGCATTTCGTCTTTTTCACCATTACGACGTTCGAGAGCCATTCATGAAGCTCGCTGCAAGAAGTCGATCCACTTCCTCGACTGCGGCCTTTATCTTTTCACCACCATGTTCCTCTTCTTCTGCTTCATAGGTTTGAAAGTCGAGTCGACCTCCAGCTTGTGGGATATTACTTGGGGGTCGATGCCGGGCATATCCCTCGGGGACCAGGTGAAAACATTAGCATGCTCTCTTAGGAGAGGAATCAACTGTTCCTTTAGGTCTAAGTGGAGCATCGACCCAATGGAGACAATTTTTCCTTCCTCTTCAGAGATTCGGATGCTCTTCATCTCTTCAACTGTTGCAGGTCGTTGCTCCATGTCTCTACCTTCGCCTTTGAGATCGACTTGGTCTGTCTACCCCATCCTTCTTAAAGTGGTTGATAGAAGGTAATATGACTGAGCTTGCTTCTGATTCCTTCTTGCCTTCCCAACTCCCTCAGGAGTTTGGAATTTGATCATTTGATGGAAGGTTGAGACCACCGCCTCCACTGCGTTGAGTAGAGGTTTGTCGATGATTCCGTTGTATGCTGAGTTGATCTTCACCACTATAAAGTTGGTTAGGCGAATGACCTATCGTGGATACCTACAAAGGGTCACTGGTAGGGTAATGATGCATGCCACTGGCACAGAATGCCCGATGAACCCTACGAGAGACCCCTGACATGCTCTCCACTCTGATGAAGACAACCTCATCTTTTCCAACGTAGTGAAGAAAAGCACGTCACACGACCACGGGTAACCTCTTCACAGCTACCTCATTAATGGTGGCAGTGACGATGACGTCATCGTCATGCGGCAGCTTTACACCCTCCAGATCTTCATCCGAAAAAGATATTGCAGGCGTGGAGTCTCTCGGGCGCTTTTTTCCAACTGAGATGGTCATCAACCTCCCAGCGTAAGAGCTTTGAGCGAGGTTGATAGCTCCGGTTGTGGTGAGCCTCCCATTATCATGTTGAAGGTATCGATGCTGGGATACGCCACTGTATATTCGGAGAGTGTTGATGGGTGAGTCGACATGGTCGGAGTATTTGGTTGACTGGGAGTGAAGATATTGCAGGCGTGGAGTCTCTCGGGCGCTTTTTTCCAACTGAGATGGTCATCAACCTCCCAGCGTAAGAGCTTTGAGCGAGGTTGATAGCTCCGGTTGTGGTGAGCCTCCCATTATCATGTTGAAGGTATCGATGCTGGGAGACGCCACTGTATATTCGGAGAGTGTTGATGGGTGAGTCGACATGGTCGGAGTATTTGGTTGACTGGGATGTCGACTCAGTTTTTCCCACAGACGGTGCCAACTGTTAAGTCTAAAAATGACCGAAACAATATTGATGATGACGTGGACTCTATTGCCGAGCTGGAGCATCGTCAGCCGGTCGGGTGTGACCCTAGGTTAATGGAACCTAGGTCGTTGATGGTTGGAAATGAGCTTTACGACGTCCGTTCGACCCTCAGAGCGAGTCGAGCCTCAGACGATCGCTGGTTGGAAATGGTCTAACAACCTTCTTGCTAGATGAAATTCGACCTTCCTGCACCACAAAGGAGCATCAGGGGGGTCGGATCTGGGTTCCAACCCAAATCTTCTCCGATGTTTAAGTTAGACGGAAACTTATGGAAAGGCTTGGAGCCACTTGGATTGACCCAATGAGGCTCGTCCCAAGTCTGCACAAGTTATTTGGAGGAAGAATTATAAAGTGGAAGACATAATTAAAGGTGTAAGGTTCTTCGTACCATGGGAATCAGACCACCCTCTTACATTGTCCTTTCTGGTATTTATAGATGATGATCGGTCGATAGCGAATAACCGTCCCTCATTGATCAGGGTGGGATCTTATCCGGGATTGTTGATAACGGCTGCCCATTTACTCGGTCACCATTAACTCGTCCCTGAATATCAACGGAAGTCCAATGGTCGAACGAGTCATTCCTTTGACTGGGTATTTTTCAGCCTTACTGATGGGTTCCAGGTTACGTGGCCGAGATTGTAGACTCTAATTGGGCCGTGGTACCTTGACACCGATTCGTGGGCCGTAACCGTGCACCAACACTTGGATTACCTCCCAAGAAGCGCTCATTTTTAGTCGTGAGCTCGACTCCATATTGAAATGTCGTCATGGCAGCTTTAGGGTGGAGAATTCCAGGATGTCCTCGTCTCCACTCTTCTTCTCCTTTAGCCTCCTGTATTAGCTTGCCGAGCTGTTGATCATGACTCCTCGGCTCCTTGGGGTTTTGTTGATGCGATCATGGTGGCTTATCCTTGAATTTTCCTCTAGAGGCTTCCTCGGATTCCTCATTCATCATAGTTTCCTTAAGCATATCCTCCTTGTTTAGTTTGTCGTCCGGGGGCTCTTCATTATTGTTCAAAACATCTCCTCCAGCGTGGTCTCCTTGATCGCTTCTTCAAGGAGGTTGACTTGATTCATATGGTCGTCCTCTATAAAATTCTTCATGTATCTCTTGAGGTCAAATTCACCCTCTCTCGTCCCACGTTGAGGGCGAGTTTTCCTCCCTTCACATCAATAAGTACGCCCGCCGTGGCCAAGAAGGGTCGGTCAAGTATGACCGGGATGCGAGCGTCCTCGGGCATGTCCATTATGACAAAGTCGAACGGGAACAATTTCCTATGCACACTAGCACATCCTCTATCATGCCCAGAGGGTACTTAACGGATCTATCCGCCAATTGAAGGGACATGTTGGTCGGTTGAAGTTCCCCAAATTTCAGTTTCTCACAAATCGATAAGGGCATAAACTGACAATTGCCTCTAGATCGCAGAGTGCGCTCCTGATATCAACATTCCCAACTATGCATGGGATGGGGAAGCTTCTTGGTCCTCAAGCTTCTCAATTGCCTTCCTCCGTAGTATGGCGCTGCACTCTGCCGAGCACACTATCTTCTCCCGCCTACCTCTTTTCGTTATAATTTCCTTCAAGAATTTGGTGTAGGTCGGGATTTTCGTTATGGCATCGAGGAAAGGCATTGACATATTCAATTGCTTGAGAAGATCAAACAATTTTCCGTACTTCTCGTCTAGTTTGGCCTTCGCCAAACTTGACGAGAAAGGGACCCTTGGTATGTATGTTCTGGGATGCTCTTCAGAGGGCTTTCCTTGCTCATTCTCAGCATGTTTCTCTCTAGATGGTTCAGAGGATGGATGTTCTACCTCACATTCAGCGTCCTTCTCTACTCGAGATTCAGGCTTTACCTGAGCTCATCTTTCACTTGCCGTTTCCTTCTCAACAATGGGCATGGTGGGGCTTTCCATCTGTTTCCCGCTTCTCAAAGTAATTGCATTCGCATGCCCTTGAAAGTTTTCTTCAGTCTGTCTAGGTAGTTTCCCTTGAGTTCTTGACAGCTCAGAAAGTTGTGCCATCTGTGTTATTGTGGTCTATATTGATTTCTGTCCTGACGCTAATTGTTGTGTGGTGGACACAAGTTACTGCGTAGTCATCATGAGCTGCTTGATTGAGGTCTGGAAGTATTCATTCCTCTAGACTTGTGTGCGTATATGACTCTCAATAAGCACCTCTAAGCTGGACTTTTGAGTAGGAGGCATATTCACCGGGGGTCTTTGATTGAAATTCTAAAACGGCCCTTTAGGAGGTGGTGTTTGGAAGTCTTGAGGTTGTTGAGGGTATGTCGGCTGAGCTTGTAAACATATAGGCCCATAGGAAAAATTAGGATGGTTCTTCCATCCTTGATTGTTTGTTCCGGAGTATGGATTCGTTTGAGGCCTTGGGTTGTTCCCATACAAAATGTTGGCATGCTCTATGCTCATGCCTGGAGGTCATAAATGTAGAGCATTCATTTCCTTGGTGTCCCTGTACACCACAAACTTCACAAAGCGTAGTCGTGGGCGGGTTAGTAGCACCGATCCCATTCAAAGATAGTTGCTTGGTTAGAGCATCAAACTTGGCAGAGAGCATGGATACCTAGTCGATTTCATACTTACCTCCCCTCCTGGATGTGCTCCTCTCGTTGCTCCATGAATCATTATTGGCGGCCATGTCCTCCCACAACTTTTTCGCTTTAGCAGGAGTCTTGCTCATGATCGCACCATTAGCGGCGGCGTCAATTAACATCCTTACCCCTCGGGCCAGTCCGTTGTAGAATGATTGGATTAGCAGCCAATCGGGCACACCATTATGTAGACAACTGCGTTGTAAATCCTTGAATCTCTTCTAAGCTTTGTATAAGGATTCCCAATCCAGCTGATTGAAGTTTGTGATCTCGTTGCACATTTTTGCGGCCTTCCCTGGAGGAAAGTACTTAGTTAGAAACGCAAGAAAAAGACTATCTCAAGAAGTGAAAGTGTTAGAACTATGGCTTCTAAGCCAGTTCTTTGCTTTGTCCCTAAGCGAAAAGGGAAATAGTCTTAGCCTAATGGCGTCGATCGTGACGCCATTCATCTCTAGAGTGTCCATCTTCTCCAAGAAGTTGTTGAGATGGTCATTCGGGTTTTCCATGTGAGCCCCTTCGAATTGATCTCGTTGTACGAAGTCGATCAAAGATGGTTTCAGCTCGAAGTTGTTAGGCTCCGCTTGCGGCCACAGGACACTAGACGTGGACCCATTGAGGGGTGTAGAGAAATCCATGAGCGATCAAGGAGCTGGAGGTGCTGGAGGTGGTGGTAGTGGCTTAGGACCATTCTCAGGATTTTGTATCTCTGCCATTGATTCAAGAGCTAATCTCCTCTATCTTTCGGCGTTAAGCCTTCTTGCAATAGCCTCAATCTCAGGGTCTAGTAGACGCAAGTCCGTAATGCCTTGAGATCTCCTGTACATACAAGAGAGCTATACCAAAGAAAAAATGTTAAGAGCACCAAGAGTCAATAACAAAGAGAAATATAAACAAAAACAAAAACAAAAAGAATACATAGTTTATCAACAGAGAATTAAATCGATATCAAGTCGTGCCTTCCCAGCAACGGCGCCAAAAAGCTTGTTCGCTTACGCAAAGCCTTCAAATATTTATACCGCAAGCGCACGGTGTCGTGTAGCGCTATACGAGTCGAACATATGGAGACGTTCGTTGAGTACCGATTTTCCTCTAGGTTCGAAAGCTACGCTATCGAATGGTGGTCAAAGAGAAATAAAAGGTGAAATCAGATAATAAAATCTCTAGGGCTTAGGGTATCCCTGCCATTGAACTGGGGTTAACGTTGGATTAATATTTGACTGATTGTTGGACACATTAGGACTCGGGAGAGGTCATCTAACCTAAGGTCATTCTCCTATCCCCACTCGCATGATGCATGATAGGATGTTCCCTTATGTTATCTCCTACACCTGCTCTCACGATGCTATGATAGTCATTTCCTAACCTATATCGATGTCAACTCTCGCCGATACATCGATATACGTTAGGCGCATTACGCTCGACGAATGTCCCCAATCTTCCTACATGCCACTCTCATGGTCGGGGATTTGGATCTATATTAGGAGGGCTCTACTCTGTGCCCAACTCTCACCGGTCACACCGATAGTATGAATCATCGTAGGGATCGAGAGCCCTAGATTGGTCCCGACTCTCGCCTGCGGCCAATCCAACATCCACAAGGAAGGGGATCGAATTTACGATGATAATTGACATCCTAATATACCCCAAATCCACAATTAGCCCAACAATTTAATCAATTATTTCATCCATCTCATGGTCCTATTTCGATGGGGTTCAACCCATTGCCCTAGATGAAAACTACTCACTATCCATTACAATAGATGCTATTTCTACCATAGATTTATTAGAGAGAGCCATGGATTCAGAATAAAAACCAAAATGATAGCAAATAACACAATGGGAATCACAAAGAGAGATTCTATTATCAAAATCTAATCTATTACAATAGCAACTAATTAAAACAATAAAAGTACTGAATTAAAAGACAATAAAAATCCTTACAAAACCTTCAAAACCCCTCAAAATGGCTGAATAAAAGATGGGTTTCACTAAGGAGGAAGATGAGCTTATATACAATCCCCCAAAAGACCAAAAGATCCCTATAACTAACCCTGGAGACGTCCGTTTTCGCTCAGAAATCCAATTCGATGCAACCACGTTGAAAACGACGTGGTCGCGTCGTCTAGTTGCGTAAGTCGGGGTGGCAGAGGCTACAGCGATGCGGTCACGTCGCTAAAGACACGGTCTTGTCGAATCCAGCTTCAACGCCCGTGACGTCTTCGAAACGGTCGCGTGGAGCGACCATTTGGTCTTCAGCTTATCGGGATCACGCGTCCACGTCATCTTCGTCACACGACCATGTCGATTGCAAATCTTCGTTTCTCCCCAGCGACGCGGCCGTTTGGATGTCGTTTACACGGCCTCGTGGAATCGAATTTTGGGGCTTTTGTAGCTCGTTTGATGTGGCCGTTTGGTTCACCGTTGCGCGGCTGCGTGGAATTGGGTATAGCACCTTTTGGGTGTTGTGACCACGTGGCCGCGTCAAATCGACGTGGCCGTGTGTGTCACAATTCCTTCTTTACTCACCCAATTTCACACTTTGGCTCTCTCGCCTATGCTCCTTTCGTCTTTTCATGCCTTATTTGCGACTTTTAGTCCCGAATCGGCATCTATTTCCTGCAAAACACAAAGTGGACCATAAAGGCAAAAGAGGAAACAAAAATAGGGAAACGGGGGAAAACGGAGAAATAAACAATGTAAAATGTGTATGAAAAAGGGGTAAAACTATATACAATAAATACTCATCAGTTGTTTTTCTGACCTTAAGTCACTATAAATTTCTCCATAAGCGTCTCGAGATTGGACTTTGGTGGTGACGGTGGATGCAATGGAGGTCTAGCCCGGAATCCCAGTGGTTGGTTGTAATTCACTGGAGGCTACTGTGGGAAAGGTTGAGGTGGCTGGAGATTGGTGTTTCGATATGAGAAGTTTGGATGGTTCTTTCAGCCGGGGTTAAATGTATTGGAGTAAGGATTATTAGGCGGCCTTTGATTGTTGTTGTATAATGCGTTGGTCTGCTTAATGCTTATACTTTGTGTCCTTGGGGCAATGAATTGACAGGCAGATAAATGCCTCTGCACACCATAGACTTCACAGCTCGCTACTAGGGATGAGAATGGGCATGCCCAAAGCTTGATTGGGCTCCCAATCGAGCATGTCACATTCCCATCTTTACAATCCTTCATTAATGAGTATGAAAGAAAGATGGTTATATACTCATTAACGAAGGATTTGTAGATATGTGCTTCAGACATGCCTAATTAGGCGCCCAATCGGGCTTTGGGCTTGCCCAGTCTCATTCCTACTCGCTACGGCTGTCAGACTGGGTGTATTTGCTACAATCCCCATCTGGGCAATTTGCTATGACAGAGCATCAAATTTACTGGCAAGTAGAGTCACTGCATCGACTTCAGGCTTACCACCTTTCTTTGGCATGGCCCTCTTGTTGCTGTAACGATAATTGTTGGAAGCCATCTCTTTCAATAATGTCTTAGTTGCTTTAGGAGTCTTCATCATAATGGCACCTCCGGCTATAGTATTTATAGAAATCTTGACTTCTTGCTTCAAACCGTTGTAAAAAGTTTGAATAAGAAGCCATTCGGGAACTCATTGATGTGGACACTGCCCTCTATAGCTTTTTATATCTTTCCCACGCTTTATAGATGGACTCATGGTCGAACTGTGCAAAAGATGTGATCTCGTTTTGTAACTTCATTGTTTTTCCGGGGAAAGAATTTGGTAAGAAATGCCCTAGATAAAGCGTCCCATGTCGCAAAGGCATTCGGACCATTGCTCTTCAGCCACTCGGCTTTATCCCTCAATGAAAAAGGAAAAGTCTCAATTTGATGGTATCATTGGTGGCACCATTTATCTTGATAGTATTACACTTTTCCAAAAAGTGTTTAGGTGATCATTGGGATTCTCATAGGTGATCCACCAAACTGATTCTGTTGGATGAAGAGTATTGAGTCCGGTTTTTAGTTCGAAGTTTGTAGCTTGTACCGATAGACGAGCGATACTGTCTGTAGGACCATTGTAGAGCATAAAGAAGTCCATGAGAGACTTTGCGACTTCAATCTCCTTTGCCATTTCTTCTCGCCTTAAATTCTGCAGTCTATCATCTCAGCGTTCAATCTACTTGTAGTAGCTTCGATCTCAGGATCGAATGAAACTAACTCTTTAGCACTCTGAGTTCACTTACTCATACAATGATAAGAGAAACTGGGAGAAGATGGTCAGCAAAATAAGAATAATGGTGAGAGGAAAAAGAACATCATAATCTAGCAAATCCAAAAGTAGACTAATATTAGTTTGTTAGCTTCTTCGGTAACGTCGTCTAAAACTTGTTCTAGTTTAAAATTATTAACCGCAAGCGTACGGGTTATCGTAGCAAACGGGTTGATCTTAGGGAAGCTGTGGACTACATACTAATCAATTCTGGATATAGTTAGCTACGCGTTTTCCAATCGGACTATGAGAAATAGACTATAAGTTTATCAATATGAAAAGATGCTAGAGCTAAGTATCCTCGCTATCATGAATTAATTATAAAATTGATCTCGAAAGTCAATTCATTAAACTAATGTCTCGGGTGGGATTATTGAACTAATTCGCAACCCTCGTTCTCGCCTACTCTCGTGGGAGAACTCGAGTCAAAGTCAAGGATATCTAACTCTTGTTGATAACCCTAATTGAGTAGCTCTAATTAGTTTAGGATTCAACTCTCGTTGATAACCCAAATTTATAGAAAATTAATCTAACTATTGAAATGCATCAAATCAAAACCCCAACTTTCTTTGGTGATTAGGGTTTGATAACAAATCAAGAAGTAAATTAATATTAATCACATACGAAACTAACCCTTGAGCAATTAATTCAACAAATTGACAATAAGACGATCAATTCATAATATCATTTATAATAGGGTTGAATTTAACCCTAGGCAAAGAGAACTACTCACGAGCCATAAAGTAAACAATCAAGCAATTCAATATATAAATCATAAAATTGAAAGAGAAAAGGAAGAGAAAATAGTTACTAAATTGATGCAAGCACAAGAGTTTCAAGTCTACAACCCTTGATCCAAGAAGAATTCAACAGAAGTCCTCAAAATCAATAGGAGTAGCCGTCAAAAATATAAGAAAAATAACGTAGGAAAAACATGTCTCTAAATTATATGTATTTATACACATTAAAACCCCTTAAACAAATTGGGCTAAAAAGAAGCAATCGGCAGGCGCACAGCTGTGCGCGATATGGCACAGCCGTGTTGAACATGTGCAGGGGTTTTGCCTTGCGTCTCTGTGTTTTGCATGGCCGTGTTGGCTTCTTGCACAGCCATGTTAGTTCATGCAGGAAATTTTTCAGACCTTCTATTGACATTGCACGACCGTGCGATAGGCTGCACGGTTGTGCCACTTTGTAGCTTGATGTCTGATACTTTGATACGCTTGCACGGTCGTGCTAGGTTTTTGCACTGCCATGTTGTCCTGTTTTGGCCTCCATTTTAGATTTTGTTCCTCTTCGCTGTTTCCATCACTCCTTGGCCTCTATTAGCATGATTAGACCCTGAAATGCATAGACACCACAAAATATACACCAAGAGTGATTTCCAATAAAAATAATCTAAAATTCATTAAAAGTTATGAAAAATCCCTAGTAAAACTATACCAAAAATCCTACATAATATGTACTTAACGGCGACATCTGTAGAGCATGCTGTGAGCACATCGCAAGCCTCCTCGCTTCCCATCTCCTCTGTATGCACAAACGTAACTGAAGACGATGCTGGCATATCATTCTCTGGGCAATCTCTCTTTCAATGTCTTAGTTTTTTTGCAAATATAACACCTCGTGCCTCTGGTCCTCAATCTCGATCTCCTCCTGTTGCCGCATCTCGTGTTTCTTTGCCTCGAAGCAAGTAGGCCATTGCTATTTGAATCTCATCCACTCAAACCAACTCTTGCTTACGATCCATTAACTCCTCACTGTAGAGCGACACCTTCACATCCTCAAGATTGAGAGTATCACGACTGTAGACCATGGTGTTAACGAACGTCATGTATCATTCTGACAATGACATGAGCAAAATCAACGCCTCTGCTCCACCTCTACAGTTAATCCAATGGCCCTCATCTTCATTACTAATCCATTGAAGATATCCAGATGATTATTTAATGAGGTCCTGTCTCGCATCTTGAAAGTGAAGAACGTCTTCAGCAAGATAAATCGGTTAGTGAGTGACTTCTTCAGATACAGTTTTTAGAGCTTTCCTGTTATCCTTGGTTTTAGTCTCCTCGGACACCTGATAAATCACATTGTATGATAAACTGAGCTGGATGGTTGTCATCGCCGAGTTCTTCATCTCCATCTTCTATCTTTTCGAGATATCCGCCAGTAAAGTCTCCGTGTCGTACACCACCCTGTGGACACGATCCTTCTCAAGATGGTCTTCATTTTATACTGTCATATCTCGAAGTTTCCACTGCTATCAAAATTTTCAATCTCGTATTGCAATCCTCCAACCGTCATATACGAGCCACACGCATACGAACTCGAACCAATTGCCTTTTTAGTTTAGCCATCTTTTGTAGAAGAACTCTCCGACATTGCATTGGACTTGTCCCACGAACCTTGTTTTGATACCACTTGTTGGGAAGATAATGACGATCACCACAATCAATCTGTTAGGAACTAACAAAGATGGAATTTTTATTAGAAAACAAATAGCAAAATAGAAAGATAATTGAGCACAAAAGAGGTGTGCTCTTCTCCCAAGACGCCTAGAGGACGTCCGCACTCGTCTACCTATGGAATCACCAAATAACAATCATCAAATTAGCAAAGGTATACAAGAGAGGCTCCCCCTATTTATAATAGAAACTAGGGCAATCCTAGGACTAGGGGGATTAGGCAATCCTAGTACTAGGGGGATTCGACAATCCTAGGACTAGGGGGATTCGGCCGGCCACTTCTAGGCCAGGGGGGACTCGGTGCCAAGATGGACTGCGGCCTGGGCCTCCCCACACACGGGACCCTGCGGGTGTAAACCCGCAGGGGTGGCTGCGGTTGATGCGCCAGAGGCCCATCAATACTCCCCCCAAAGAGCCACCTTGTCCTCAAGGTGGAAGTCTGGAAAGCGCGCCACCATATCATCATTGTCTTCCCACGTGCTGTCGTGCTCTGGTAAGCCCCTCCACTGCAGCAGTACCTACCTCTCGCCTATGTCACTTTGCCGAACCCCTTTTAGCAACTCGGGCTCCATCATCACCTCCATATCCGCAGTAAGGGTCTCTGGTAATGTAGGGGAAGAGGTGTGGTTGCCAATGGCCTGGC
Source organism: Scilla litardierei (assembly GCA_030789695.1). Lineage (NCBI taxonomy): Eukaryota > Viridiplantae > Streptophyta > Magnoliopsida > Asparagales > Asparagaceae > Scilla > Scilla litardierei. Next base: position 13,565 of record JAULAV010003327.1, read on the forward strand.
ACAACTGTGAGACATGGAAGACTGGGTGAATGGTAGATCCTGGGGGTAAGCGCAATCTGTAGGCCACCGGTCCTATCCTCGCCGCGACCTCGAAAAGTCCAAAATACCTCGGCGCCAACTTTTCATTCCTCCTATGTGCCACCGACCTCTGCCTGTAGGGCCTTAGCTTCAGATAGACCATATCATCGACCTCAAATTGTATGTCTCGACGGTGTAGGTCGGCCCGAGCCTTCATCACCTGCTGAGCCCTCGCCAAGTGGAGCTTCATCTCCTCTAGAATCATGTCCATCTCTGCCAGGTACTGCTCGACATCTGATACCGGAGTAGTCTCATGACCGTAATGAAGTAAGTGCGGAGGATCCATACCATACAAAATCCTGAAAGGTGTAGTCTGCACCGCCGTGTGATATGAAGTATTGTACCAGTATTCCGCCCACGGCAGCCAACGTGCCCACTCCTTAGGATTCTCTGAGATGAAGCATCGTAGGTAAGTCTCCACACTCCTATTGACCACCTCCGTCTGACCGTTAGTCTGGGGATGATAAGCTGTGCTCCGTTTTAAGGCCGTCCCCTGTAGTCTGAAAAGCTCCTGCCAAAACTTGCTCTGGAATACCTTGTCTCTATCCGAGACTATGGACTTCGGCGGGCCATGCAAACGAATGACCTCTCACAAAAATCTCTGCCACTGAAACGACGTTGTAAGGATGCTTAAGCGGGATAAAATATGTATATTTGCTGAGGCGGTCTACCACAACAAAAATGACGCTGTAACCACCCGACTTTTGGCAATCCATCGATGAAGTCCATAGAGATGTCCTCCCAAATTCTGTCTGGTAAAGATAGCGGCTGTAGTAGTCCTCCTGGGGACATGGCCTGGTATTTGTGACGCTGGCACACGTCACACTCTGTCACCATCCTGGCCACATCCTTCTTCTGCCCCTTCCAGTAGACCTCCCGTGATAGCCGCTGGTAGGTCTTGAGGACTCCAGAATGTCCTCCTATAGCACTGCCGTGGAACTCCCTAAAGATGGTCGGTATAAAAGTAGAAGTCATCGGTATCACCAGCCGCCCCCAGTAAAGTAGCCGCCCATCCTGCAAAGAATATCCAGGGTACTCAGTCGACCCCTGTAAAAGGGCCTCTCGTATAGCTGACAACTCCGGTTCCTGCTCTACCTCCTGCTGCAGTGGGCCCCAATCCTCGAGGATCGATACCGTAAGTGTCGCTAACTCCGCCTCCTCCTCCCGCCGAGATAACGCATCCGCTGCATTGTTCTCCAATCCCGGGCGGTACTCGATCTCGAACCTGTAGCCCATCAGCTTTCGCAGCCACTTCTGATGTTCCTCCGATACCATCCGCTGCTCTAACAGGTACTTTAAGCTCCGCTGATCCATGCGCACTATGAAGCTCCGTCCCAATAAATATGGTCTCCACTTCTGTATGGACAACACTATCGCCATCAGCTCCCTCTCATAGACCGATCGCAAACGGGCCCTCATGGTCAACACCTGGCTGTAGTAAGCTATGTGACGCTGCTCCTGCATCAGTACTGCTCCTAGCCCATGTCCTGATGCGTCCGCCTCTACTACGAATGGTCTGGTGAAGTCGGGCAACACCAATACTGGCACAGTGGTCATTGCCTTTTTCAGGGCCTCAAAAGCTGTCGTCGTCTCCTCCCCCAGTGGAACTGATCCTTCTTCAATAACTCCGTCAATGGCCAGGCAATCGTCCCATATCCCTCTACGAATCTGCGGTAGTAACCTGTAAGGCCCAAGAAGCCACGTAGTCCTCTAAGAGTAGTAGGGCGAGGCTAGTCCAGCATGGCTGCTATCTTCGCTCTATCGGCGGCTACCCCTCCTGCTGATACTACGTGCCCCAGATACTCCACCTGCGGCTGCCCGAATAGACACTTCTTTCTGTTTAAATATAGCTGGTGGTACTGCAGCTCCTGAAAAACCACCTGCAGGTGGTCCAAATGCTCCTCCAAAGTATGACTGTACACCAAAATATCGTCGAAAAAGACTAGTACAAATCGCCTGAGAAAGGGGCGGAATACCTTATTCATGAGGGCCTGAAAGGTGGCCGGGGCATTGGTCAACCCAAAGGGCATGACCAGGAACTCGTAGTGGCCCTCATGCGTCCTGAACGCCGTCTTGGGCACATCCTCCCGTCGCATCCGTATCTGGTGATAGCCGGACTTAAGATCTAGCTTGCTGAACCAGGCTGCTCCGTGTTGCTCGTCAAAGAGCTCATCAATCACAGGTATAGAGAATTTATCAGGGACCGTCTCCTTGTTCAGCGCCCTGTAGTCCACGCAGAACCGCCAACTACCATCCTTCTTCACTAATAACACTAGGCTAGAGAACGTGCTCACGCTCGGCTGGATCACCCTTGCCTGCACCATCTCTGAAACCATCATCTCTATCTCGTCCTTCTGATGCTGAGGGTATCGGTAGGGCCGCACGCTAATGGGGGAAACACCCTCTCGTAGAACAATGTCGTGCTCGTGGTCCCGTGGTGGTGGAAGACCCCGAGGCTCCTGAAAGATTTCCTCAAACTGGTCCATCAGCTGCTGAACCTCTCCTGGAATTGGCTGCTCTATACTGGCCTCTGCGCCTCTCTCACCTGTCAAAGAGTGCAGCTCTACTAGGTATCCTCCTCTCTCTGTCTGGATGGTCCTAAACATGGTCTTCAGAGAAACCAAAACTCTGCAGAGGCTAGGGTCTCCTTGGAGTATCACTGCTCTCACCGCCTCCTGAAACTCCATCCGTAGTAGTTTCCAATTTATGGTCACCCCCCCCAAAGTCTGTAGCCAGGTCATGCCGAGGATGACGTCGGTGCTCCCCAGGTCTAGAGGTAAAAAGTCTATAATAAGCTGTATCCACTGCATGGTCAGCACCAATCCCCTGCAAACTCCGCGGCTGCTCTCCTTCTTTCCTGTCCCCATCTTCACGCTAAAGCTGCCGCAATCTGTCAGCTGAAGCCCCAGCTGTGCTACCACCCTCCTGGAAATGAAATTGTGGGTGTCCCCACTATCAATAAGCACAGTCACCTCCTGCTCGCCGATCTCTCCCTTCAGCTTCATGGTATGGTTCGGTGTGAACCATACCACGGAGTTCAGGGACACCTTTGCCACGTCCAACTGCTGCCCTCCAGCTCCTCCTCTGCCTCAGCGGCCTCCTCCTCGACATCTGACTCATCGTATTCGTCCTCCAACAGGATCACCTGAAGCTTGCGCCCCACGCACCGGTGGCCTGGCGAAAACCGCTCATCGCACCGGAAACACAAGCCCTTCTGCCTTTTTTCCCTCATCTCCGCGTCCGTCATGCGTCTGAACTGCCCTCCTCTCACTGGCGCACTACTCTTCTCTCCAGTCTTCTCCCGGCTCGTCTGGATCACCCCCGCGGGGGTACCTGCTCCTCCAGCCCCAGCTGGGGCGCCCCTCGAAGTCTGACTGCTGTAGCTGCTCCGGACCCGCCTATCCTCGGTCTGTGCATCCTCCACCATCTGGGCCGTCTCTATGACCTCTGAAAGCCCCTGGGCTTGTAGGGTCTCACCGCTGCTCGCAGACTGGGACGCAGCCCCTTCAGAAAGGTGCCCTCCAGTGACTCGTCCGACACGCCATGAACACGCCCTGCCAGTGTCTCAAATCTCTCAATGTAGTCCCGCACTGGCCCCTCCTGCCTGAGGGCGTACAGCTGCTCGTGTAAGTTCCCCAGACGGGGGTCTCTGAATTTCTCCAGTACCAGGTCCTTTAGCTCCTCCCAGCTCCTAATCTGCTGTCGCCTCTCCTTCCATTGGAACCATCCCAAGGCACTCCCCTCCATGCAGATGGCCGCCGCCTCCAGCTTCTGGGCCTCGGTCATGTGATGTGCCGTGAAGTATCTCTCCGCGGTAAACAACCAGGCGTATGGATCCTCCCCAGAAAAGAGCGGCATCTTCAGTTTCTGGACTCTGCAATCTCCTCCAAAACGTCCCTGCTTGGGCCTCCCATCCTCTCTGTGCTGCGGACGGTAATGCTGACGCCTCTCGTCCAGTGTCTCGTAGCGCCTAGGTGGACCTCCTCCGCGACCCCCGTAGTCTCCACGGCGATCTCCACACCGGCCCTCAAAATCATCCCAACCTGCGTCGTCGCCGAACTCTGCCTCGTAGCCACCCCAACCGTCAGAATAATAATCTCTACCGCATCCGTCGCCATAGTAAGGGTCCTCCGCTGCTGGTCGACGCTCCAGAGGGTCAAAATAGTCTCCCGAAAACTGCCCGTAGCCCTCCTCGTTCACTGTCCACTGTCCGGGAGGCTCAAAAAAGTCATCCGGGGGCTGTCCGCACGTCCCCCGCCCTTCGGGAGGCTGCCAGGGGGGTTCCCGCCCCTGGCGGCCCCAGCTGGAAGCGCCGCCGCCCCCTGGCGGCTGGCAGGGGCCTCTGGCCCATCGCGGCCAGCAATCGGGCCCCTCCGGGGCCCCCGGAGGGGCGGCAGGCCCTGCCGGGCCTCTGGCAGGGTCGCCGGGCCCTGTCGGAGGCCCGGCGGGGTCGCCGGGCCCTGCCGAGCCACGGCAGGGCTTGGCCGCCCCTGCCGTGGTCCGACGAAGGCGGGGGGAGGCCCCCAGCTTTGTTCTCGTACCGGCCGATCATCGGGCTACACTGGGGGTTCGGCCGGCCTTCCTCTTGGCCATGGCGATCTCCGTTGGGGCGGCTAGGCCCGCCGCCCCTCATTTGGCTCTCCATCGCCTTCCGCCGTATTTCCTCGCGGTAGTCCACCCTCCATGGCTCCCCGTCATCTTCCTCATCCAACTCCTCCACGTAATAGGGTTGATTTTGGGAGAAATTCTCTTCCTTCTCCTTCTCCTTCAAAGGTGCCGTCTTTTGCATCGGATTAGGGCTCCCATCGCTTTTGGAGTTCGTCGCCAATTGATTTAGGGCTCCCATCAATTGCGCGAATTGGTCGTCGTGCTTTGCTTGATTTGACGCCAATTGGGAGATGGATGTAGTTAACTTCCCCATGGATTCGTCGTTTCCCGCCAATGACTTTTTGATTGCCCCAATTTCACCCGTGAATTTCGCCTCCAACGCCTCAAATTTGTCTTGCGATCTTGTTGAAGCTGCCATGGATCGTCACGTGCTCTGATACCAAATTGTTAGGAACTAACAAAGATGGAATTTTTATTAGAAAACAAATAGCAAAATAGAAAGAAAATTGAGCACAAAAGAGGTGTGCTCTCCTCCCAAGACGCCTAGAGGACGTCCGCACTCGTCTACCTATGGAATCACCAAATAACAATCATCAAATTAGCATAGGTATACAAGAGAGGCTCCCCCTATTTATAATAGCAACTAGGACAATTCTAGGACTAGGGGGATTAGGCAATCCTAGTACTCGGGGGATTCGGCAATACTAGGACTAGGGGGATTCGGCCGGCCACTTCTAGGCCAAGGGGGACTCGGTGCCAAGAGGGGCTGCGGCCTGGGCCTCCCCACACGCGGGACCCTGCGGGTTTACACCCGCAGGGGTGGCTGCGGTTGATGGGCCAGAGGCCCATCACAATCGTCCCAGGAAATTCCAAGATCGTTGTGACAACGAACAAAGCAAACGGCGATTCTATACAAAACCTGTAATATATATAAAAGATAACGCAAAACAAAAGAATAATACGAATTTGACACCAAGGATTTATACTGGTTATACCCAATACTTGTACGTCCAATTGGAGAGATCACTAATGATTCAATATCTTTGGATTACCATGTATGACATTTGGTTGAAGTGAAACAACCAAACCCGCTAAGAATTCAAAAAAGAAACTATGGAAACATAATCTCTCAATCAATCCCAAACCCATAATCTTTATAAAAAACCACTTAATAATCGCTCAAGAAATGCTTCAAAACCCTGGCCGAAAATCCGTTTATATAGCCTAATAATAGGCATGTCTTAAATCGGGTCGGAATCGGATCCGAATCCGAATCAAAATGATCAGCTACTCTGCCTGCGACCCACTTCACATCTTCATCGTCGGATTAAGGCGAGATTAAACCCGAAGTCGCCACGTGTCCTGCGAAACTCTTCACCACGCTACTCCGCGCCAGCACTTTGCTTGCCGTTCGATTGGGCGTGATCTGCCCAGCTGCGGACTTGTGTCTCGCAGCAGCTGCCCGCACCACACACACACACACACGCTATGCATGCTTCCCCCATGAATCGCAGCGGGTCTGTTGCGTTGGGAAGCGCTGGGCCGCTGCATTGATGAGTCGCACCTGGGCTGCGCCCTACGAGTGCGCCCACAGGCTACACTATTCCATTGGGCTTGGGCCATACTGATACGTTTATCACCTACGAGAGGAGCAAGAAGACTAAGGAGTAATTGCTGGGCGTACCGAAGGTTTGGGGATAAAATTGCTTTAGGCACCATTAGTGGGCCTTAGTTGCTGTACGCACCACGCCTCATCATTATATAAGAGAGGGCGTGGGCTAGGGTTAGGGTATCGAATTTGTGAGCCGTCATTTGACATTTCCTAGAGTTCTCCGAGGAGATCTAGAAGAGAGTTTAGGCTTTTCCCTTAGCAAAAGCTAGGAGAGGGGCCAACTCTCCAAAAATTGGCTATTTATCTTGTAACCCTATTCCCCAAATTCCAATAAAAATCCCCAAACCTCTTCTACAAACCCTAGTCCGCATCACATACATTAACTCTGAAAATCTGAAACAATAGTATGGGCCGGTCTTGATAAATCCTTGGTTTTGGGCTCCAAAAAATTTCTAAAGAATCCTCATAATTCTTAGATTAATTTTGAGATATTTTTGGTATTTTGTACCACTTTTTTCAACAGCATTGACCTCATAGGAGGTTGTTATTGAACTTCGATACTTAATTTTCAACCATAAATAAAAATGAGTTGATCTTGTGTTATTAGAACCTGGATCAAAATAGCATTGTAATTGTGCTTGTGAATCCAGCGCACAAAGAGGAGAAAAGAATACACAACATTTACAAGTTTCCATCCAGATTGTCTCGATACACAAGCAAAGATATCGAGAAAGGTCACTGTTAAAAGAAGAGAGGTAACCTGAACAAGAGCGTTAAACTATGTTATTTTTCTCACAATACTGGCAACAAAAAACGAAAAACAACTTCTCTGGAAAAAACAAACAAACAAAACTATATAAATGCTTTAAATACTTAACTACTTAGAAAATCCTTAAACAAAATTAAATTAAAACTGACCAAACAAGTTCCGTGGACCATTGCAACATATGAATCATACGTACTTGTATGGGACATGGGTACGACATGATGTGGGTACATCAATACAACAAATTTCAAAAAAAAAAAGGATAGGGGTATGGCGAGGATACTGCAACATATGTGTGCGTGCGCACATGCACGTGCGTCTATAACATTCATGATACAAAAAATACGCACTTGCGTATATAACATTCATGATACAAAGAATACATATATAACACCTAATGTAAAGCTATCTTAGCTTATAGCTGGTAAAGCTCATTGCTTTTAGCCGGTTCCACTTTCAATTAAGATCTGATCTCCAATTGATATTTTTACAGAAGGCAAAGGAGCCTATCGGCTCCAAATCCAATTCAGATCGAACCAGTTTTATTTTTCAGTTAAAAAACACATGTACACATCTAGCCTTGTACAGCTTTTGGTTGTCTCACCATTGCAATCTAAGAGAGAGTGAAATAGAGATTCGAGATAACAGAGAGAGAGGGAGTTGCACATGCAAGTAAAACCCTCACTTTGTCAGGTTGGATCGGGGTTTCAATTAAACCAGCACGACCCTAAAAAGAACTTGATACCCCTAACGTATGCTCCATGTTTCAGGTAAAATTGGGCTTGTATTTCTTTTTTACACCATCTAATCTCAATACATAATCCGTATGTATCGGTTTTCTTTTATTCCCTTTGTTTACACCGCCCAATCTAGATATGTATCTAGTAGGTATCGTCGAGTATCACAGCTGTATCAGTAGTATGTATTTGGTACATGTACGACTACCGCTTTGAAGTGTCGATGCTCCATAGGTTGCAACTGGTGCTCCGTTACCAAGGTAAAGTCTCATGCGAGGTGTAATTATATTTCCGATTAGAGTGGGGATGCCCCAAACACGCACGTGCGCGTGCACACACATGTTCTACGAGGCTTCAATGAACATATTGTTGGATGTTTATATTTCCTATTTTTATCTTTGCTACATGTGCCCACTTATTCTTCCTTCCAGCCGCTTACCTAAAGAGAACATTTTCTGTGTTCCGTTTCTAATTCTGCAGGCTAGCGAGTCCCTTAGGAAGGCATACGATCAGACATGCAGCCAACTAAGACACCAGTTTACAAGGAATTTGAATGCTCAAGTCATTGACCGAACTCGAGTGGTAGCAAAAGATCTGCATTCACAAATAAGTGTCGCCATTCAAGCAGTTAATTCAATATCCAAAAAGATTGAAATGATGAGAGATGAGGAATTGCAACCACAACTCTTGGAGCTTATGCAAGGGTATGTTTCATGAACTACTGAAGCCATCCCTTATAGTCGAATAATAAATACAGAAAACTTCACTATACGAATGTTGCACTGAAATAAATCTGTGATACATTGACTTTATGGAACTTTCAACCTTCAGGTAAAATTGGTTATGGAGAGGCCTATACAGGAAACCAACTAATTAAAAGAAAGTGTGTGTGTGTGGAAATGAGTATTGTAATTAACAAAATAAGTAGTTTTCTGCACCATGTTGTTTCTTTTCCCGTTAAATAATACCAAGTGTAATTGCTGTAGTAAATTGTTATTTTTTTTATTTTACCAATGGCTGAAAATTGCCCAAAGTCAACTATTTGATCAGAATGGTTCAAATGGACTCATGTCCTAATCCAAATGCTAACGTTAATTGTCTTCAATCCTAATGTTATAATCCCTAAAATCACCATTGAACAAACCGTTTTATGTAGGATATGTTGGCAGAAATGCGTGAATGCCATTGGCACAGAAGAACATTTAATTGATTATGGGAATGTTCTTCTGTGCTGCATATAGGCAACTCAATCTAAATAGATAAACTCGTGTGTTTATCTCCACGAGTCTGTCCATACTCCATATATGTATATGTCCATAGAGATGCTTATAAATGCAAATAGACAATGATCCATCATGCAGGTACGAAAGTATGCAAAGTTTTGCACAAACAAACACCTAGCATATGCAATGAGTGATTACATAAATATACATACATAAACATACACATCCATATGCATATGCTATTTAAGGAGTGGGTCATTCATCACCATTTTTATTCAAGATCGGCGTGGTAGTTGTTTATGGGTGCTTTCTCACGACAAAAGTCATCAGATGACAGTACAGCTGCAATAGCTGACATGTGGTGACGTGGACATCTGACTCGACACTAGGCGAGCTGACCACGGCTGCGCAGACTTCAATCTGAGCTATTTGGGACTAGGACCGAGCTATCTTTAGGCTGTTTGCAACACAAGGAGCTCGTTAGGGGGATCTGATCTGGTGTCCGACCTAATCTCATCCGATGCTGAAGTCAGTCGGTGACTCAAGGAGACTTGGGATAATTATAGCCGATCTGTTGGGAGACATGCCGACAGTCATCATGCCGAGCTATGACGGAAATATAACGTGGATTTAGGTGGAGCAGATACCAAGATGAGAGTACCTCACTTTGGTGATTGTCAGAGAATGAAAATGTCTGGGAATGTAGAAATCTCTAGAACCCCAGCCAGTTTGTTCGAGGGACTACTTATAGGCATCGAACATTAGAGAGTAATGTCTGAGCCTTTATGGTGCATTATTGCTCTGGCCTGAACGATCGACATTGGTGACGGGCTGAATCGATCAGTCATTGAATGCCCTCATTGAAGACGAGCTTTATGGTCGGCATTGATGAGGGATCCCAATAGTTAGATCGGCCGTTGCCTTAAATGAAGAGATGATCGGCTGCATGTACGGGCCTTTGGGTCGTTGTGCCAGCACTGTGGCACTCTATTGTGCTTGCCTGTTCGAAATAAATAGCTAAGAGATCATCGGGCCGGCTCAGAGTTATATCAATGGCACACATCTCTCGAGCTCAACTGACATGGTGGTTGAGGTTGGGTGATGAGACTATGTAGTAGTCGAGAAGATGCATTTAATGTTGCTTACCAAAACATCATGCCCTAGATTTTACGTGCCAAAAACACGGAACTCGGAGCGTCGGTGCCTCCGGATGTTGACACGCGTCATAAATTGGACGGTTGAGCTCGTCTCAGGAGAATTCTATTTTTTTGTATAAATAGGAAGCGTGGAAGGAGAAAGCTTCTTCGTTTACCCACAGATAAGCGCTTTGGCTCTCTTCTTCCTCGCTTGACTCCGTCGCCGTCCTGGTAAGGTATCGTCCTTTTTTGTTAATGCGTCTTCAATCTTTTTCTTCTTCAGATTTTGAATTTACAGAGTTGTGGGATGAGATAAAGAGAGTTGAAAATACTTCAGAGTTCGCCACCCCTAGTCAGAGGAAATTTCTAGGTCAGAGGAGCCCCTATGCTTCGGTGATGCACCGGAGATTTCCCAGTCCTAAGAGCCCAAATGAGTCCTTCATAAATGAAACGGCTTGTTCATCGAGCCCCTCCGGTCAAAGGCCCCAGTCATGCGAGCTGTGAAAGACTCTGAAGGACGTCTAATGTGCCCGAGGAGATCATAAATATGATCCACGAGGTTCCTACTTTCTGTATCATGCAGATCCAAAATGAGTACATCCAACCTCCTTATAGGTTCAGATCCCTCGTCATAACGAGAGGACCTGTTTTCCTAGTAAACGAGAGGTCAGAGTATACTCGAAGACATTCTCTTATGGACTTTGCTTCCTTCTTCACCCCTTCATTATCGAGGTCCTTTAACTCCTCTTCTGTCAGTTGATGCCGAACTCGATTGAAGCTTTGGTTGGCATTATTGCGCTCTGCTTGTTGAATGAGGTGGACCCAACCTTAGCGGTTTTCAATTATTTCTTCCAAGTTAAGCTTCATGTCTCTGGCGTGTGTGATTACATGAATGCAAGATCTGAAGGTCGGTCATATTTTCTACACACAGTATTCCTCAACATCATATCCGTTCGCAGAGCAGAGATAGACCTCTCATGGGTCGGAAAAGCATACGAACGATTGGTCGCCTCGATTTCAATGTCTAATAGGGCCATTTCTTTTGAGGCCATGGAGCTCAGGTGACCCCAATGGGTGAGAAAGATTGCCTCGTGGGGAAGGTAACAAAAACAAAATTTCATTTCCAATCATGAACGGAGCTCGGAATGTTTTTAATAAAGTGTCTTTTCCGTGTCTTTGGGCCGTTAGGCCAGCATTGTGGGCCGTTGGGCCAGCACTGTGGGCTCTACTGGTCTTGCCTGTTCGAAATAAATAGCTGAGAGATCATCGGATCGGC
>JAULAV010003328.1:0-50006 GCA_030789695.1 Scilla litardierei
TCTAGATGCAAAGATAGGATTTTTATGATGCGTTGGATATAAAAAGGGTTGTATTTTGGTTGATCTAGCAAAATCCCTAGGAGAACTCGTACTGAGATCGTACTCACGGTCGGTGAAATTGATTAGCTTAAGGAGTATCCTGCGGATTTAATTAGGGAGTCAGTGGATTTAACTAAGGCTCGTGACCATGCCCGGCTCGTGCCTTGAGGGGATCCACCGACGAACTATTTCACCACATTGACGGCTACCGCCATTGCGTCAATGAGAGCCACCGAAGTATCTCGAAGTTCTAACCCATGAGAGTGGTATGAGCTGAGAGACCATCCCCATAAACCCAATGTAAAGTAAGAATCCTAGCCTAGCGTCGACATCCGATGGTCCTAGTGGTGAGTTCTAAAGCCCTAATCTTTTATATTTTATTTCTTTCTTTCTTTGCGTGGAATCCCTTGTTTTCGACGTTAAGTGACACAACCTTCGCATCCATCACCATTACGACCCTCCATACTCCACATCCACTAATAAACTCGCAAGTCTAACTCAACCTAGGAGTAGATAGGTAGTATAGCACCGCTTCCACGTATTCGACACCCGCTTGCCATTATACCGTGCGCTTGCGGTAAACAACATCGTTTGGAATTTAATTCCGGGATGATCAGATACCCTCTGCAGAAGTGGTATGCTCTTGCTCTTCCAAAGCAGCTACAATTGCAATACCACCCGTCTCGACGACTGCTTTGTCAACTGGGATGGCAGCTTCCACGGTCACAGCTTGATAAACCCCATCCAGAGGGTTGTCCGGTTTGTCATCATCCATAACAAGGGGGACTTGGTCAATTTCATCTGTAAGGTAGGGAAATCGATCCTTTATCTCTTGACAACACCGTTCATAACCTTGTATGTACAGCTCATCCAAATTGGGCAAGGTATCCCTATATTCCTGGACAGCCTTCTCTGCGATCTATTTCGCGTTGAATTCTTGGGAGTCCACGGAAGGTTGAGCCTGAAGCTCATTCACTCGAGCAATTTGCTGATCAACATCCATCAAAAGGCTGACCTCCCTCATACGAGATTCACCCAAGCTTTGCTCAAGTTGAACCACATGAGACTTGAGCATCTTAATAAAAATCTCACTTCGTTGAAGCTTCACGTCCACCTTTTCGACAACCATTTTAACTGATTCTACCTCCTTCATCTCCCTGGTCAGATTGGCTTCATAATTAGCCACTGCCAATGAGCGGTTACATAACTCAGTGTTAGCCAAGAGGGTCTACAGATAGGCAAGGATATTAATCCCACTGCTTGGTTCAAGCAAAATAGGGATGGGTATAATCATTACCTAAAAGTTTCTGTGGATGGAGAACATGGATAGCCTCTCATAATCAACCCTCACCAATCCGGCCCTATCCCTGGGAAGGGTCGAATTCTCAGCCAGACAAGAAACAGTCACACAATCCAAAAGGGCGGATTCCTCTTTTCCCACTGGGAAATTCGGCCGAAAAAGATCTTCTTCAAGGAATTCGACCGAGGCTTGAGACGATCTATCTTACAATAAGATAGACCTAAATTCAAGGGGAATGTCCCCAACCAGCTGCTCCGGAGGAAACAACCTCCCCAGGGTCAGGAATCTTAGCGTAAAGATGGTCTCTGAGCAGAGGACGACTCCCCTGAAGTTTTCTACGATACTTGATCCTGGCCTCGCTTGAGATCCGGATCATGCTCGAAAGCTCCCATTTGTTCTAAGGCCGCAATCTGGATAATACTGTCATTCGACTCAAGCAAATCTAATTCATCGACAATGAGCTTTCTGTTGGAAAATCTAGTTCCACCCCAAGTGGTTTTGATGATGATCACACCAAATGTTGTGTGTATTAATCATATTGCTTAAGTGTGTAGGTTGTACAACAAGTTAATCGAAGCTCGAAGCATATTCTAGAAGAAGAATTGTAACTACACACATAAAAGATGAAGATGGATTGAGCTCACATTCCACGTCTACATTCTGAAGCTTTAGTTCAAGCACAAGAGAAGTTGAATCTCTAGCTCAAGAGGAGTCTGAATCTGAAGCATGGAGCTCGAAGATGAAGCTCAAAGACTGTGCTCAAACTCAAGTTAAAGAGGAGCTCAAACTCAAGTGAAGCCTATGCAACAAGCTCACGCTCAACCATGTCTTCAAGTACTTCATAGTGACTAGTGTGCGAGTTGTTATTCTTTTTTCTTAGGGTTATGTCAAAGCCAAGATAGAATAAGTACATACACACTAAATTATTTTCAAAATGATTTTTAAAACTTGTTTTAAACTTATTTGAGAGCAAATTTCCATAGAAAGCTAAGTTTCAACTTGTAGTCAACTACAGACACACGGTAGTCAACTACCTTGATTTTTTTTCTTTCTCCATGGAAATGCTCTGGGAGTTGACTACCACCTTGGGAGTCGACTGTCAGCTGTGTGCGACCAGATTTTCTCAGTTGATTCTCTCATTGATTCACATTAGATTTTGTGGGCTGAAGTCAACTCAATTTGAATTATTTTGAATCACTCCTAAGCCATGTAAATAGTGAGCCATTGAAACCCTTTAGCACACAATTCTCTTGAGCAAATTCTCTCATAATTCTTTAAGATCAAAGATCTTTAAATTCTTGCTCTCAAGGTTTTTTAGCCAAAGCATTTTTAATTTCAGATCTTAACTTCTTGTTTAAATTTCTTATTTTTGTTTTAAGATCTATTTTTCTTTTGACTATTAAAATTGTTTTCAAATCCTCTATTCTCAATCTTTATATTTCTTCAAAGGATTTTTGAAAACATCTCTTCTTAATCGTAACAGATTAATTCAACATTCTTTGTGTGATCAAAGGAGAATTTCCTATAAGGCACTTAGAGCACTAATTGCAATATTCTTACTTGACTATAGGTTTTGTGGGTGTAAAAACCAATCCCCACAACTTCATTATGGTGTATTAGATCTGATTTGGATTTGAGTCCCTTGGAGATAAGGGTGTTGGATATCCTAGCTAAGGCTAGGTGGTGGTGTTGGAAATTTAGTGGAGGAGCTAGGTCATTGGAAATCCTAGCAAGTGAAGCTAGATAATTGTGTTGCTAAGGAAATAATGGATTTAATCTCGATTCGTATAGGTCAAGGACTGGATGTACCCAAGTGGAAAGCCATGATAAAATCTCTTGTCTCTCTATGTGAATTTTCTACTGATTGTCTCTTGTTGTTTGCTTTATGCTAACTTGTTTATTGTTTAAGTTTATGTCATTTGCAATCTCTTGTTAATCTATTCTTGTTTATCTTCTTGCTTATTAACTTTGTTATAGCAAGTCTATATTTCATTCTGCTGTGAGATCCATTCTATTGTTGTTGCTCTTTTGATCTTCATTGTTGGTATACCATCTTATCTGTAGTTGGAGATAATCGTGTTGATTAATGATCAAGCCTTGATCACTCTACTTGATTCCTTAGGCAACATTGGAAGGGAAGTTATTCTTTGTATTGTTCATTTGTGAAAAAGCTTTTATTCATACAACACTATTCAACCACCCCTCTAGTGTTGTTTGTCATCCATACATGATCCAACACTTTTGCCTTGACGTTTTCTTCTTGGCCTCGGCCTTCTTAACTTCAATCGATGGGTCCTTCTATTTCCTCTTCTGTGGTCGTATCGGCTGGGGAGCTTCGTGAATTACCAAAGGTAATGCATCAGTAATTCCAATTGCTACACTTTCCTGACGAGCCACCTATGAGGACTGCAGATTTTTCCTTAGCTTCTCTGATGGAAGCTTCGAGTGCCTCCTGCACTTTGGTCCACCTGGTAATCCATTATGACCATGCCTGTAAAGGCGAAGGAAAATTCAAGGAGAAGAATAAACGGGTAAAGATAAGTGAAGGAACCGATCTTTCGTACATACTATTTGAAGCAACATCGGATCGGACAAGGGCCATTTTGTTGACCTCTTCTCCTCGGGCAACTTCATAAGAGAATCAGCAACCTTTTTCTCTTCCTCGGAAAGAGCCTTCTCTTCGTTCACTACGAGCTCAGGATTCATCCATCGGGTGACGAAGCTCAACTCGCCAGGAAATACCACGAACACAAATTGGCCTTTCTATTTCAGATTTAAGGTAGGAAGATAACTAAACAATTTTTGCCTCGGAGAGTGGTTATCAAATACCAACCCGGGGACTTGAGAGGGGAGACTACGAAAAAGAAATTGGACAAATCCATGGATGGTTCAATTCTGTTTAGCACGCATAATGCGATGAAGCTAACAAAGATGCCTACAGTGTTTGGCATCAGTTGACAAAGGGAAAGATCTAATGTCTTCAACACACAAAGCATGAAGGGGTGAATGGGAAATCGAAGCCTGTATTGAAAAGCCTTGACATAAATTCCAACTTTGCGTTCACCGGAAAGATGAACTCTTTCTTCCCTTAGGGGCATCCGAATTTGGTAGTCACACCTGACATATTTTCTTTGAAAATTAGGAATTTGGTCAGCCTCCACTCGAGAGGCCTGGACAGAAACTAGTTCGGATGCAACGGCCACCCCTTTATCCTTTCGAGAAACAGAAGTTGAGGCTCTAGTGGAGACGCGAGGGGAGGAGGAAGCCATTGACAAAAAGTCGAACATTGATTCGAGAATGCCAAAGACGATGAAGTCACTCTCCCTCCAAACTACTTTATCAAGGTAAGGCAGTGATCTAGGCTAATCTCATCATGAGAGTAACGTGTCGACGATCCAAACGTTCCTATATCTTGGGTGTTAAACCAACGCAGCATCCAAATCAGAAGAACGAAGTTTTTGGCGCCTAAACTCAAATACTCCTACCTCAACTGCTATGCCCCATTAATGAGACATCACGTCGCTTGACCCCAATATGCCAATGGTTTGAGCTCAAGTGACGGAGGCCATTGTTAAATCCTTAGGCTGGCACTCGAGGAAATGAAATTAAGATGACCAAGAAGCCTATCGAGATGTCATCTGATCCCAATAGGTCCTTGAGGCCCGTGAAGGAAGCCAAGTGACAACCCAGTCAAAACCGACATGCCATTTGCCCATTAAACTCATGTTGCTAAAGGAGGAAGTTGATAATGGCTCATAAATGGCAAGAGGCGTTGGTGACGGTTACTCCTATTATTAAGGGAGGATCATGCCACCATAATTAGTGACCATTAATCCCCAACGTCACTGAAGAGACACTCCAGTTTATAATACAGAGGAGACGATCAGAATGAGGGAGGACTCCCAAGATATGAAAGACCTGATGCTTTGAATTATTATCCTTCCATACTTATATTCCTTCCTCTAAATAGCTTGGGGTGACTGACTCGAGACGAACCTCCGATGGTCGATCTCGACAGCCCTTAATCATTCTTAAGTCTAGCTCTAACTTAAGCATCGGATGTGATTTGGGTCGAAACCTAGATCTGACCCCCCCTGACGCTCCTTTATGGTGTAGGAAGATCGAGGCACGACCCAACAAAAAGGGGCGAACTGTAACTTCCATCAATCGTTGTTCGAGGATCGACCCAACATAAGGGTCAAATGGCCATTGTACTCAACTGCGAGATCAAGCGTACCTCCGCATTACGTTCTCGTCCCAACCATCATTGACCCTGATTCTACCAACCGATGGTCCCACTCCATCGGCAGACGAGGATCCACCTCGACTAGAGAGTCCACATCAGCCCGAATACTGTTAATACCAATTTGGTCTTTAACACATATCAAATAGTAAAATTGGATATCATATCAAGATTAAATGACATATCAATAGTAGCATTGGATGATGTATCAACATTGGATGCCATATCACATAGTAGCATTGGATGGTGTATCAACATTAGATGCCTTATCAACATTGGATGTCATATGAACATTTAGACTCTCCACATTAGGTTCCCAAGATTGGATTCTCTTTGTACCATTCTTATAAATAGTAGCATTCTTACATAGTTCTGGTCACAACTCTACTTACCTTACTAAGTTTATTTTCATATCCAAAGGATGCTATTTGAGGAAAGGACTTCAACCAACAAGAGGATTAAGTCTTATGCGAGACATGGCTTCATATCTCCCAAGATCGAATCTTGGGTACAAATCAAAAGAAAGACAAGCAATGACAAAGATTTACAACATTATTCAATGAAAAGGTAGGTTGTACGGCTGGTTTTCATGTATTTGGATTATCTATATTATATATATGTTTTGGTGGATTTTCTCCTTATGTGTGATTTTTCGTCTCCGTAGCTTTCGTTTTCGTTCGTTCGTTGTGATTTTCTATCTTCTTCCTTAGATCGTTGAGTTTGGAGTAAGTCATTTGTGACGGGCTTCATATCGCTCATATCTCAGAGATAGGTTGATCTTAGAAGCCGTAGAAATCTTCCCGGAGCTTCGCGCTCCATATCGAGACTTTTCGTGCTCATTAGTTGGTTCAAGAAGGAGAACCAACCGACTAGATCTCGATCTAGTCGGTCGGCAATCCTTCATGGACCTACTAGTGGGCTTTGTTATTATTCAGGAGTTACTGTTTACTCTTAGTCGGTCTAAGAACAACCACCGACCGACTAGATGTGAAACTAATCGGTCAGAACTTGCTCTCAGACCGACTAGTTCCGTTGATTAAATTTCACCTAAGTTACTGTTTATCGTTAGTCGGTCAATGAACACTCACCGACCGACTAGGTTGCAAACTAGTCGGTCGACGGGCCTTCACAGACCGACTAATTCCTTTCCCAGATTTATTCCTTCTTTCGCTGCTTGATCTTAGTCGGTCACAGTAGAACGACCGACCGACTAGTTCTCGAACTAGTCGGTCAACAACTCTTCTTTGACCGACTAATCAACCCCGTAACCCTAGGGTTTGCCCAGCCGCCGCAACTTTTCTATTTAAACTCCTGATCGTTTCTCTTTCTTTCTTTCACTTCTCTTGGCCATTTTCTTTCTCCTTAGAGCCCTGATCTTCCCCAACCTTCCCCAAGCCATTCCTTCATCCCCGGAGCCCCCTCTCACCCTCATTAGGGCCGGCCACCTTCCCCTTAGGCCGTCGGCCAACCCCAAACCCCAAAACCCCACAAATCCCAATTTCTCCAGATTTCCTCGCCGTTTCCAGATCTGAGCCATAGTTCTCCGAATCGTTTTTCCGTTGCCGTGCTTGCTCAGCATCGTTCTTTCTCTACGATACGATTTGTGAATCGACCCTTTAATATCCTCGAAACCCACATTGTGAATTTGTTAAACCCTAATAGAAACGGGATTGGTTATTGTTCTAATATGGTTTTGCCATGGCAGCGATCCCATCTCCGTAGTTTAACATTTTGTGACGTGCCTAGTTGATCGTCATCCTTGGTGCCAGGCAAGTGAAACTTGCCACTCAGGGTTTTAGGCCATGCCTTAGGCCATTTGCTTATTGTAGGCGTAAAAGAGACTAGGCGACGAAATGATACTCGCCTAGGCGCAAATTTCAGGATCTAGCTTGACAACGAAGCTAGATCTGACTACTTTTAATTATTTTCACTTCTTGTCATCCATGCATTTTATCTGCCATGTTTAAATTCAATTGACGGTACGCGAATTATCTGTACATGCCATGCTATCCATGTTGAATGTGCATTCGTAGCACACGCTACATTACTTGTACTACTTGATTCTGGCTAGGCACCTACTTTTAGCGGGCACAACCCTATGCCAAATACACTTCCTGGCCCGTGATCCAGAAGCGAGCATTACGCGTTCGGGGGTAATGCCCTGGCTCGATACACGTGGAGGGGTAGGGATAAGCGATCACCTGAGTGTACGAGTTGGCCTGATCCGCCACTCTAGCCAGAAGACGTAATCTCTGTGCACGACGTGTTTACTTGACGTGATTTACTTGACTTGTACTTGTCCGTGTTTATACTTGTAAAACTTGTCATCCATGCCATACTTGCTACTTGTTACTCGCACCTTACCTTATTTGTTACTTCCATACTAAACTTGACATGCCATGCATCATTCTATAACTGCTAGGTTGTTAGTTTGCCTTCCTTTTAGTTTCCTTGTCCAAGTCTTTTAGACTTGCTGACATGTACCCTTTACTCTTTTGGGTGACACATGTTAGATCCTGAGCCTGAGGTTGCTGTTGAGGACGTGGTGTTCGCTGACGCTGAGTCAGAGCCCGCGTTCATCGAGGAGTTTAAGGACACGGGAGATCAGTCGTAGAGACTGTTTGTGTTGTTGTTTAGACTGCTTTAGTTGTCGATGCATAGCACCAATACTTTGTTCGTGTTGCCTTTTGTTGGCCATGTTTGGGCCTAGACTCTTTCTTTTAGCCTGGTGGCTTTTCTGGATGTTGAGCTTAATTTTAATGTTTGGACAATGCTGAGATTTGAAGTTTTATTTCTGTTTCTCCTTGTGTTATTATCTTGTTCTGTTCGTGGTTACAGGGACCTGCATTTGTTTTAGTGACACTTATCAGGCGTGTAGCTTCACAGCTTCACGTCTGTGCGGACCTTCTCACGTCTCGCCTCCATTTTTTGGAAGCGGGGCGTGACAGGTTTTATTGGTGGCCCATGCAGGTCTTCCTCTTCTGTAACTGCGATTATCGGAATAACGATAATAATATTAGAATATCCAATAAACTAAGTTCGACATCTGAGTCATAAGCTATGAGTCTAATTGTTTCGTTTTCGATGTCATTAGATGGCAGGAAGGCGAAATGCCCGAGCTGGCGGTGGTGCGTCCCCTCATGTCGAGGAGCCTGAACGGGAGCCCACCAATGCGGAGATGATGCGGATGATGCTTCAGATGATGCAGGTGCAGCAGGGCGTGCTTCTGCAAGTCCAGAATGCTCCAGTTGTTCGAGCTGCTCGGGCAGTTCCGGAGGCCCCTCGTTCCGAGCCAGGAGCGAAGCAGTTTCGAGAGCTGGGTCCTGCATATTTTGATGGTACTGAAGGTCCTCTAGCTGCTGACGAGTGGGTCAGGAATATTGAGGACAATTTGAAGATGTCCAAGTTCAACGAGGTTGGCTGTGTTGACTTGGCGAAGAGGCAGCTGAGGGACAATGCCCGGAATTGGTGGGATGCTGAGGAGGAGTTGTTGGAGGAGCCGATATCTTGGGCCACCTTCAAGTCCAGATTCGATGAGGAATATTTTCCGAAGGCTGCCCGGAGAGAGATGTTGCAGCACTTCATTGATTTGAAGTAGGGGAGTTTGTCGGTGGATCAGTACCACCAGGAGTTCACCAGGCTGAGTCGGTTCGCACCGAAGATGGTGCAGGATGCTGATGAGAGGGCTCAGAGGTTCCTGCAGGGAGTTGCTTTGGAGCTTCAGAGTTTTGTGTCTTCCTCTGATCTGGAGTCCTATCAGAAGGTTCTGATAGCGGCGCGGAGGCATGAGCTGATTATGAACCAGAGGAGAGGACATGTTGCTGGAGCTGGGAAGAGGCCTATGGAGCAGGCCAGAGCGGTGGTTAGGCCTGGTTTCAAGCCTAATCAGCCGGTGCAGTTCAAGAGGCCAAGAGGGCCTATTCAGAAGACTTGCCATTTCTACGGCAAGACCGGGCATATCAAGGATCAGTGTAGGAGATTCCTGGGCCAGTATATCGTCTGTGGAGATCCTACCCATACCATGAAGGACTGCCCGAAGTCAAAGCAGCCTTAGAGAGCACCTGTTGCAGCACAGCCGTTGCAGCAGAGAGCGCCTGTTCCTGCTGGACGTGGAGCAGCTCTTGTTCCACAGAGGCAGGCTTTTCAGCAGGCTTTTCAACCGAGGCGGCAGGCTTTTCTGATGTCTGAGGTGGAGAGCATGGCTGTGGATGAGGTTATCGCAGGTAATCCTCAATCTAGCTGTTCCTTTCTTAGTTAGTTTTGTTGTTAGATTATGTTGTTGCTTGTGCATGATTGTTTCTAGAATATGGCTTGATTGTTAGACTGTTGTAGGTGTGATTCTGGTGTGCACATTTCCTGCACGAGTCCTCTTTGACTCAGGTGCATCGATGTGCATTTTGGCACGGCGCTTCGTGGAAAAGCATTCCTTGGCGACGTTCCCTCTTTCCAAGAGTTGGAATATCGTTACAGGGAATGGCGTGGTCTCGGTGCATCGTGGTTGCAATTCTTGCTCGTTGGTGGTCTGTGGACATGAGCTTTACGCTGATTTCATTGTCCACGACATCATCAACTATGATGCGGTCCTTGGGATGGACTGGCTTGCGAGCTTCTATGCTACGATCGACTGTCGGAGGAAGAAGGTGGTGTTCGAGATTCCCGGACATCCAGTATTTGAGTTCAGCCGGGGTAGCAGTTCGCTTGGCACTGTCAGATTTCGGGCCAGACCGGTGGAGTTTGTGGCTATGCAGATGGAGCTGGAGAGGCTAGCGGTAGTGCGGGACTTCGATGACGTCTTCCCCGAGGAGATGTCTGGATTGCCACCCGATCGAGTTCTCGAATTTTCGATTGATCTTATTCCGGGAGCGAAGCCGATTTCGAAAGCGCCTTATCGTATGGCACCCGTTGAGTTGGAGGAATTGCGGAAGTAGCTGGATGAGCTTTTGCAGAAGGGTTATATCAATCCTAGTGTGTCTCCGTGGGGAGCACCGGTGCTGCTGGTGAAGAAGAAGGATGGTTCGCGTCGCATGTGCGTGGACTACCGGGAGCTGAATGCGGTGACCATCAAGAATAAATACACGTTGTCTCGCATCGATGATATTTTTGATCAGCTTGGAGGATCGAGGGTGTTTTCGAAGTTGGATCTGAGGAGTGGTTATCATCAGCTGAAGGTGAAGAAGGAAGATGTGCCGAAGACAGCATTCAGGACGAAGTATGGACACTACGAGTTTGTGGTTATGCCCTTCGGTGTAACCAACGCCCCCGCAGTTTTCATGAATCTGATGAACCTGATTTTCTACGACTTTCTAGACAAGTTTGTCGTTATCTTTATTGACGACATTCTGATCTATTTAAATTCGGAGGAAGAGCATGCTTCGCACTTGAGGACAGTGTTGGAGTTTTTGAGGAGGCATCATTTGTATGCTAAGTTTTCGAAGTGCGAGTTTTGGCTGGATAGAGTTGCTTTTCTCGGGCATGTGGTATCTGGAGATGGTATTTCAGTGGATCCCGAGAAGATCAAGGCCATCAGAGAGTGGCCTGTTCTGCAGTCAGCATCTGAGATTCGGAGTTTCCTTGGGCTTGCTGGTTACTATCGGCGCTTCATTAAGGACTTTTCCCGTATTGCTGAGCCGATGACCAGATTGACGCGTAAGGATGTACCTTTTGTTTGGTCGGGTGATTGTGAGAATGCCTTTGGTGTTCTGAGGGAGAGATTGACGACTGCCCCTGTTCTTGTTGTGCCTGATCGCAGTGGAGGATTTGAGATCTTTTGCGATGCTTCTGGCAAGGGTCTCGGTTGTGTGTTGCATCAGCACGGGCATGTTGTGGCATATGCTTCGCGTCAGCTCAAGACTCATGAGAAGAATTACCCGACGCACGACTTGGAGTTGGCCGCTGTCGTGTTTGCGCTCAAGATTTGGAGGCACTTCCTGCTGAGTGAGAAAGTGAAGATCTTCACCGATCATAAAAGCTTGAAGTATATTTTTACTCAGAAGGAGCTCAACATGCGACAGCATCGATGGTTGGAGCTCATGGCGGATTATGAAATCGATTTGCAGTATCACCCCGGCAAGGTGAATGTGGTTCCAGATGCGCTGAGTAGGCTTCCAGCGGTGATGATGTTGACTCCGCAGTGGAGATTGCAGCAGGATTTTTGCGAGTCTGGTGTTGAGATCGTTCTTCCTGGAGAGGCTTCTTCGTTGATGTGTATGCAGATACAGTCGACGATCGTGGATCGGATCAAGGCTGGTCAGGCTGGAGACCCGAAGTTGGTGAAGATTCGGGAGTTGGTAGAAGTCGGTCTGCGGACTGACCTTTTGATTCATGAGGATGGCTCGCTGAGATTTGGAGCCAGGTTGTGTGTGCCAGCTGAGTATATTAGAGAGGAGTTGCTGGTTGATGCACACAGTTCACCGTATTCTGTGCATCCTGGGGGTACCAAGATGTACAATGATCTTCGTCTGAACTTTTGGTGGCATGGCAATAAGAGGAACGTGGCTCGGAGTGTAGCCAAGTGTCTGGTTTGCCAGCAAGTGAAGGCGGAGCATCAACGTACGGCAGGGTTGCTACAACCGCTTTCGATTTCGGAGTGGAAGTGGCAACACATCACTATGGACTTTGTGACTGGACTGCCTCGGAGTCCGAAGCAGAATGACACGATTTGGGTGATCGTAGATCGATTGACCAAATCCGCGCACTTTATTCCATTCCGAGTAGGACAGTCCACTGAGGCGCTAGCGATGAGATACATGGAGGTAAATTCTTTTACTCTCCGTTCCTATTTCCTTTTCCTAGATAGATAGTGATGTAACGTGAATCGTGCAGGAGATTGTACGACTTCACGGAGTCCCCGTGAGTATCGTGTCGGACAGAGACACGATGTTCACATCTCAGTTCTGGCAGAGCTTGCAGAAGAGTTTGGGTACGAGTCTGAGTTTCAGCACGGCGTACCATCCGCAGACAGATGGCCAGTCTGAGAGTACGATTCAGATCTTAGAGGACATACTGAGGGCGTGCATGTTGGATTTCAAGGGTTCGTGGGAGGACCATCTACATCTGGTGGAGTTCTCTTACAACAACAGCTTCCAGGCGAGTATTGGCATGGCGCCTTTCGTCGCGCTGTATGGGAGGAAATGTCGATCGCCATTGAGTTGGGACGACAATGGTGACCGAAAACTGTTGGGACCTGAGATGATTGTGGAGGCCGTGGATGTTGTTAGGAACATTCGGGAGAGGCTGAGGATTGCTCAGGACCGTTTTAAGCATTGGGCGGATGATAAACGCCGTCCTTTGGAGTTTTAGCCAGGCGACCATGTGTTTCTGAGGATTTCCCCGAATCGTGGTGTGATTCGTTTTGGGAAGCAGGGGAAGTTGAGCCCGCGATACAGTGGACCGTTTGACATTCTGGAGAGAGTTGGCGAGGTAGCCTACCGCTTAGCCTTGCCGCCATCTTTGGAAGGAGTTCACGATGTTTTCCATGTGTCGCAGCTTCGTCGATATATCAGCGATCCATCTCATGCTGTGGATTTCTCGGAGATCATCGTTCGCCCAGATTTGACGTATGACCAGCAGTCAGTGCTGATTTTGGACAGGCGTCAGAAGTCACTCCGAAACAAGGTTGTCAATCTTGTGAGGGTGATGTGGCGACACGGCTCGCCAGGAGAGTCTACTTGGGAGAGAAAGGATGAGATGAGAGAGCGCTACCCACTTTTGTTCCCTGACACGTGAGTGTTGGGAAATTCCGAGGACAGAATTTTTCTTAAGTTGGGGAGGATGTAACGACTGGTTTTCATGTATTTGGATTATCTATATTATATATATGTTTTGGTGGATTTTCTCCTTATGTGTGATTTTCCGTCTCCGTAGCTTTCGTTTTCATTCATTCGTTGTGATTTTCTAGCGTCTTCCTTAGATCGTTGAGTTTGGAGTAAGTCATTCGTGACGGGCTTCATATCGCTCATATCTTAGAGATAGGTTGATCTTAGAAGCCGTAGGAATCTTCCCGGAGCTTCGCGCTCCATATCGAGACTTTTCGTGCTCATTAGTTGGTTCAAGAAGGAGAACCAACCGACTAGATCTCGATCTAGTCGGTCGGCAATCCTTCATGGACCGACTAGTGGGCTTTGTTATTATTTAGGAGTTACTGTTTACTCTTAGTCAGTCTAAGAACAACCACCGACCGACTAGATGTGAAACTAGTCGGTCAGAACTTGCTCTCAGACCGACTAGTTCCTTTGATTAAATTTCACCTAAGTTACTGTTTATCGTTAGTCGGTCAATGAACACTCACCGACCGACTAGGTTGCAAACTAGTCGGTCGACGGGCCTTCACAGACCGACTAATTCCTTTCCCAGATTTATTCCTTCTTTCGTTGCTTGATCTTAGTCGGTCACAGTAGAACGACCGACCGACTAGTTCTCGAACTAGTCGGTCAACAACTCTTCTTTGACCGGCTAATCAACCCCGTAACCCTAGGGTTTGCCCAGCCGCTGCAACTTTTCTATTTAAACTCCCGATCGTTTCTCTTTCTTTCTTTCACTTCTATTGGCCATTTTCTTTCCCCTTAGAGCTCTGATCTTCCCCAACCTTCCCCAAGCCATTCCTTCATCCCCGGAGCCCCCTCTCACCCTCATTAGAGCCGGCCACCTTCCCCTTAGGCCGTCGACCAACCCCAAAACCCCAAAACCCCACAAATCCCAATTTCTCCAGATTTCCTCGCCGTTTCCAGATCTGAGCCATAGTTCTCCGGATCGTTCTTCCGTTGCCGTGCTTGCTCGGCATCGTTCTTCCGCTACGATACGGTTTGTGAATCGACCCTTTAATATCCTCGAAACCCACATTGTGAATTTGTTAAATCCTAATAGAAACGGGATTGGTTATTGTTCTAATATGGTTTTGCCATGGCAGCGATCCCATCTACGTAGTTTAACATTTTGTGACGTGCCTAGTTGATCGTCATCCTTGGTGCCAGGCAAGTGAAACTTGCCACTCAGGGTTTTAGGCCATGCCTTAGGCCATTTGCTTGTTGTAGGCGTAAAAGAGACTAGGCGACGAAATGATACTCGCCTAGGCGCAAATTTCAGGATCTAGATTGACAACGAAGCTAGATCCGACTACTTTTAATTATTTGCACTTCTTGTCATCCAACATTTTATCTGTCATGTTTAAATTCAATTGACGGTACGCGAATTATCTGTACATGCCATGCTATCCATGTTGAATGTGCATTCGTAGCACACGCTACATTACTTGTACTATTTGATTCCAGCTAGGCACCTGCTTTTAGCGGGCACAATCCTATGCCAAATACACTTCCTGGCCCGTGATCCAGAAGCGAGCATTACACGTTCGGGGGTAATGCCCTGGCTCGATACACGTGGAGGGGTAGGGATAAGCGATCACCTGAGTGTACGATTTGGCCTGATCCGCCACTCTAGCCAGAAGACGTAATCTCTGTGCACGACGTGTTTACTTGACGTGATTTACTTGACTTGTACTTGTCCGTGTTTATACTTGTAAAACTTGTCATCAATGTCATACTTGCTACTTGTTACTCGCACCTTACCTTATTTGTTACTTCCATACTAAACTTGCCATGCCATGCATCATTCTATAACTGCTAGGTTGTTAGTTTGCCTTCCTTTCAGTTTCCTTGCCCAAGTCTTTTAGACTTGCTGACATGTGCCCTTTACTCTTTTGGGTGACACATGTTAGATCCTGAGCCTGAGGTTGCGGCTGAGGACATGGTGTTCGCTGACGCTGAGTCAGAGCCCGCGTTCATCGAGGAGTTTGAGGACACGGGAGATCAGTCATAGAGTCTGTTTGTGTTGTTGTTTAGACTACTTTAGTTGTCGGTGCGTAGCACCAATACTTTGTTCGTGTTGCCTTTTGTTGGCCATGTTTGGGCCTAGACTCTTTCTTTTAGCCTGGTGGCTTTTCTGGATATTGAACTTAATTTTAATGTTTGGACAATGCTGAGATTTGGAGTTTTATTTTTGTTTCTCCTTGTGTTATTATCCTGTTCTGTTCGTGGTTACAGGGACCTGCATTTGTTTTAGTGACGCTTATCAGGCGTGTAGCTTCACAGCTCCACGTCTGTGCGGACCTTCTCACGTCTCGCCTCTATTTTTGGGAAGCGGGGTGTGACATAGGTGATGGAGAAAGATCATATAGATCTCTGGAAAGTCGTATGGAATACATTAATAAAACCATAAACAAATTCCGAGGTTGCATTCGACAAATCGAACGACTGAATCCAAGCGGCTCTTCTGAATTGGATACAATATGTATATAATTTCAAATTTGCATTTCATTTTTTATTTTCATTTTAACACTTTCTAACACTTTGATCTTTAATTTGTTTAAATTATTTTGGTTTGTTTGCGAAAGGTATAACTATGTATGGAAAAGTTGGTGGGGAAAAGAAAGGATTTCAGCTTAATCATGTTAGGCTGATCCTCAAAGATGCCGAGAAGTGGGCGGAACCAAAAGCTGCATGTTCAAGGGAGTGGTTCTCTTCATAGAATGCAAACTCGGAGAATACAATGAATGTCAACACATTGAATGAAGATCTTCCAATCATAGGTGATACCTAATAACATTTCAGGAAGTTGGCATGTAAGAAGAAAGCAGGAAAACATGAAAAGGAGTCAGTCAATTGAGATTAATTCTGATGAGAAAATTATATCTAATATAAAGGTAAAAAATGAGAAACATGAAGTTAGTAGGGAAAATATGCAACACATAATGCGGATAAAACTTGAAAATGAAAAGTAAAAATTAGAACTACGAGCTAAACAATTAGAAGAACGTGATTGGCAATTAGCTCTTGAGCGCGATGTTGAGGATAGGAAAATTATATGAATGCAGATTTAGGTCAGATTGATCATCCAGGCAAACATGCATATTATTAAAGGAAAATACAAGAAATTATTACCAAAAATGAATACAGAATTCATTCGAATGATATGCAAGGATTTTCTCAGCTTCTTGGAGGAGCAGGACGATTTTCTCAATTTGCAAGAGGATCTGGATGTGTATGAGGAAACACGTATGGAGATCTGGTGGGAGATCGTGAAGGAAGCGACAGTTATGACAATGTTAACCTATCGGACTTTTAGTTGATGTCTATTTTGTTTTTCGGCATTTTGTTAATGTTTGTCTTTATTTTTTATAATGTTATTTTTAAATGTAGTTTCCTTCGGAGCAGATTAAATAGATCCTGTTATAAACAGGCTTTTGGAGGCCCAACTTGTTATTGGGTATCCACCCATTATGTAACCATATTGCTATAAATACAGGACTACGGATTCCGTAGCCACCAAGTTTACAACACGTTATCAGCACGCTCGAGGCTGAGCCGAATCTCTGCCGACAGACGAACGCGACGCGAACGGGCTTCCTTCACCAAACGTCGCTAGATCCAGCGGGTAGGATCTAGAGGTAATTCTTTTCCCTAGATTTAAATTCGTATGCGCATATGTTTAGATCCAAATACTTGGATCGATTGTTTAATGAAAAATCATCGTTTTTATTGTTAAAAACTAACTTTATACAGTAAAAAACGTTTTTTTGAAGATTAAAAATGGATTTTTTCCAATAAAAATCGGATGTTTATCATCTTCTTCCCCAAAAACGCCTAAACCCTAGGGGGATTCATCATCGCCACGTGGCCAGAAGCCGCCACGCGACCCCCAAACTCGAGCAACCGTCGCCAGCAGGCGACGGCGACCCCGCCGCCATCAGGCGGCGGGCACCCCCGTCACCGCCAGCAGCGGCGGACGGGCCCCGTCGCCGCCAGCAGCAGCGGACGGGCCCCGTCACCTGCAGCGGTGCCCCCTTCCTCGATGCATGCGCATGTCCGAAAACCCTAGCCGCAGAAGCGGCAACTCACGCGACCAAAAACCCTAACTAGGGTTTGACCACAAAAATTTCATTTTCAGGATTCTTTTTCAGATTTTAATTATGATTTTTTTCCCGTTAAAAATCTGGATAAATTACATGTTTTTAATTCATCGCATTCTGGTTGGATTATCTGATTATCATGCATTTAATAATTAGGAAGATCATGCGACCGCTCTGCCGTTAGTCAACTAACCTAACGGTGTATGACGTTGCCCAGTGATCCAATAATTATTAAACGAAAATATTTTCATTTCCACTATAAAAATGCCTGTGTCGATTAAAAATGCCTGTGTCGATTAAAACTGCCTGTGATGATTATATGTCTGCAATGTAATGTCTGCTGCATTTTTCTGCCTGTGACGTATGTGTATATTTGCTGTGGTTTTGGATCGGTTAGCTATCACCATTTTTTTCCTCGCTTTCTTTTCTTTTTTGAGAGAAAAATGTAGTGAGGATATTATTGTAAAATTACAAGACCGGCAGACGTCTCACGCAGATGAAGATCCATTCCAGAAGAATAGGGGCCCCACGTGGGTTCCCGAGTTGTACTTTCATTCTTTTTGGGACTGTATGGACTGTAATTAATATGGTGATTAACCGATACACGCAGCAGATATCTGTATCTGAAATGCTTAATTATTTATTTTTCTTTAAAAATATCTAATTATTGCTTATTTTTTAAAATATGCTAGAGAGATAATGGCCAAAATTGCGAGCGTCGATTTTGACGTATTGGATGCTATAGGCAAGAACTATTTAAGCTGGCAGTTGGACATAAAATTCCATCTGCGTGCACAAGGACTGAGCCATGCCATCGCTATAGGCGATAAGGTTTCTGATATAGATAAAGCGAAAGCAATTATCTATATTAGACGCCATATCGATCGGACCCTGAAGGCCGAGTACCTCACGGTGGAAGAATCTTATGAGTAATGGACCACCCTCAAGGATAGGTATAAACATCAAAGAGATGTTATACTTCCCCAAGCGCGATATGAGTGTAAGAACCTCCTTCTCTAAGACTTTAAGTCTATTGCCGAGTACAACTTGGCACTTTTAGTATCACCTCACGCCTGAAGTTGTGTGGTGAGAAGGTGACGGAGGAGCGCATGTTAGAGAAGACGTATACATCCTTCCACGAGAAGGATGTTATACTAATGCAGCAGTATCGTGAACGAAAGTTCACGAAATACTCAGAGCTTCTCTCATGCCTTCTGATGGCAGAGCAGAATAGAGACCTCCTTCTGGCCATCCATAACTCACGCCCTACCGGCACTGCTCCTATGCCTAAAGCGCATCACAGCTCCTCCCAGACGAAGAGGAGCAACTTCAAAGGCAAACCCCAGAAGGGTAAGGCAATGAAGAAGTAGGCTAGAGGACCCCCTCCAAGAAACAACAAGAAGAAAAATGTGTGGAAAAGAAAGAACGACGACCAGACATCTGCCCCCAGAAAGGTCTGGGAAGATAAGTGCCACAGGTGTGGCATGACTGGACACTGGTCCATGAATTGTCAGACTCCACGCCACCTATAGGACTTGTACAAAGCGAGCCAGAAGAAGCTGAGACAAACCTGGTGGAACAAAAAGACTTGGCACCAATCAGATTCATCGCTGAGGACTTCTCAAACGATGACCTGCTCGACTGAGGCATTATCTACTTTTTATGCATTGTATTTTTGAAAAACAATTTCCTATCTGCTTGTTTGATTTCTAGCATGTTGGATGAACTTTTCAGACATTGAATAATTATTAGTAGTATATCTTTTCTTGTGCCTTATACTGCGATGTTTTTCTCTTAAAATTAGATGGATTATAAATGCCTAGTGGACAGTGCCTCTACGCACACGATCCTCCAAGACATCTGCTTTTTCCAAAGCATTGATAAATACGATGGAACCGTGAATACAATATCCGGTCCATCAGGAATTATTGAAGGATCAGGGGGAAGCACATTTTATGCTCCCCAACAAAACACAACTACTAATAAAAGATGTGATTTTCTCCACTTGCTCCCATAGAAATCTGTTAAGCTTTAAAGATATCCGCTTAAACGGATACCACCTTGAGATGGTAAGTAAACGAAACAGAGAATTCCTGTATGTAACGTCTCATAAAAATGGTGCTAAAACCACCGTCGAGCGTTTTGAGGGACTCTCGACGGGTCTCTATCATACAAGGATAAGAGCAATGGAAGCAAACACACTCGAGCACAAGAAATGCGATAATCAACCAGAATTCCAACTCTGGCACAATAGACTAGGACACCCTGGACGGAATATGATGCGTCGCATCATATCCTAATCCCATGGAATTAACTCAAAAAGCCTGAAACTACTTCAAAAGGGTGCATCTCCTTGTCCCCCTTGTCACAAAGGGAAATTGATTACGAGACCATCCCCCTGAAGGTGGACTCTGAGTCTCCGAGCTTCCTAGAGAGAATACATGGAGACATTTGCAGGCCTTTTCACCCCGCAAGTGGACTATTTCGGTATTACATGGTACTGATTGACGCATCTTCCAAATGGTCGTATGTGTGCCTCTTGTCCACCCGCAACATAGCCTTTGCAAAGCTACTGGCACAAATAATAAAGTTGCGGGCACATTTCCCAGATAACCAGATCAAGAAATTATGTTTGGACAACGCTGGGGAATTCACATCACAAGTCTGCCTAGACTACTGCCAAGCAACCGGAATAGAAGTTGAACATCCTGTAGCTCATATTCACACCCAGAACGGGTTAGCCGAATCTCTTATAAAGAGACTACACTGGATTGCTTGTCCATTGTTGATGCAATGCCAGTTGCCAGTGAACGCATGGGGATATGCCATCTTGCACGCTGCATCGCTAATAAGATTACGACCGTCAGGGAGTCAATCTTATTCTCCGATGCAACTTGCATATGGGAACCTGTCGGATATCTCTCACCTGAGGATATTCAGATGTGTTGTCTATGTCCCCATAGCACCACCGCAGAGGATCAAGATGGGTCCTCAACGTCGACTGGGTATCTACATTGGATTCGACTCATCATCGATCATTAGATACCTGGAACCCCTAACGGGGGACGCCTTTAAGGCACGTCTAGCAGATTGTGAGTTTGACGAAAGCACTTTTCTCAAACTAGGCATTAACACAGAGAAGCCAGAAGCTTCAAAGACCATTTCATGGGATACCAAAACTTTATCCCATTTTGATCCGCATACAAACCAATGTGAAGACGAGATCCTGAAGATCCTTCAAATACAAAATATTGTTCACATTTTACCGGACAAATTCACTGACAACCAGAAGATTGTCAGATCACACGTCCCTACTGCAAATACACCAGCTAGGATTGACATACCCAAAGATGGATGCAATCCACCTGCAGCAGAAGCGGCCATACCTCAACAAAAGAGAGGACGACCCCCAGGCTCCAAAGATAAAAACCCTCGAAAGAGGAAAAATCCTGAAGTAATAATAACTATACCACAACAGGATGCTAAGCGCAGCCCAGATACCACTCCCCTCCTAAAAACCCCTGAAGATGAAAATATATGAGAAATATCATTAAACTATGTACGTACTGGGGAGGTACTGGACAGAAAAAGCACAATCATCGATAATAACTTTACGCTCATTATTGCCACTCACGTCACTGAATACGACGATGAGACGATCCACACTCTCTAGTAGAATGTAAACGCAGAGAGGATTGGCCAAAGTGAAACGCAGCAATATGAGTAGAGCTGGATTCACTCTCGAAGCGCAAAGTTTTTGAACCTGTAATCCTAACACCAAAGGGTGTTAAACCTGTGGGATATAAATGGGTATTCGTGAGAAAAAGAAACGTGAATAATGAGATCGTGCGCTATAAAGTGCGCCTTGTTACACAAGGCTTTTCCCAACGACCAGGAATAGACTATGACGATACCTATTCCCCGGTCATGGATGCGATCACTTTCCGTTTCATTATTGGCCTATCTACAAAGGAAGGCCTGGATATGCAGCTCATGAACGTTGTGACTGTCTACCTATATAGAAATATAGATAATGATATCTATATGAAAATCCCAGACAGATATAAACTACCGGCAAAAATCACAGAAAGACCTCAGGACGTCTATACTGTCAAACTCCAAATATCACTGTATGGTCTAAAACAGTCGGGGAGAATGTGGTACAACAGACTCAGTGAGTTCCTAGTGCAACAAGGATTCACAACAGATGAAGTCTGCACTTACATCTTTATAAGAGCAAAGGGAACAAGATTCGTAATCATTGCTGTTTACGTAGACGACCTAAACATCATCGGATCTCCTGAAGAGATAGGTGAGATATCCAAGAGTCTCACACAGACTTTTGAGATGAAAGACCTTGGAAAAATGAAGTTCTGCCTAGGCTTACAAATTGAACACTTGAGCGGAGGAATCCTGTTACACCAATTGAAGAAGTTGCTGAAAAACTTCCTTATGGACAAATGTCATCTGCTCAGCACACCAATGGTCGTCAGATCATTGGATGTTAATACAGACCCCTTCCGACCGTTGGAAGAGGGGGAGGAAGCACTAGGTTCTGAAGTACCCTACCTAAGTGCGATTGGAGCACTCCTATACCTGGCAAACTGTATGCGTCCCGATATAGCATTCGCAGAGTTAACTTACTAGCCAGATACAGTTCAGCGCCCTCAAAGCGCCACTGGAATGGAGTGAAGCACTTTCTGTGCTATCTCCAAGGGTTTGGGACTATACTTCAAGAATGGTGTATCCTCTGACTTGGTAGGTTATGCAGATGCAGGATACAGGTCCGACCCACACACCGCAAAGTCTCAGACCGGTTTGATGTTCACATACGGTGGGACGGCCATCTCATGGAGATCTGTGAAGCAGACTTCGACAGCGACCTCATCCAACCACTCCGAGCTCATAGCGATCCACGAAGCTAGCAGAGAATGCTTCTGGCTTCGATTAGTCATCCACCACATCCTCAAGACCACCGGCCTGAAGACGGGAGATCTTGGACCAACCACCATGTATGAAGGCAATGCTGCCTACATCGCTCAACTACGAGGTGGCTACATCAAAGGTGACAGGACGAAGCACGTTTCCCCCAAGCTCTTCTGGACGCATGAACAGCAAGTAGACAACCAGATCGACATTCAGCAGATCCAGTCTTACAACAACCTGGCAGATCTATTTACTAAAGCTTTACCTCGCAGTACCTTTAGAAAACTTGTACTAGGAATTGGGATGAGACAGTTGAGAGATTTACAAACCTGAAGCTTGTACTTTTTAGGGGGAGTTAATGACGGGTTGTACTCTTTTTCCTTGGCTATTGGTTTTTTCCACTAGGTTTTCCATAGCCAAAGGTTTTAACGATGCAACCACATCAACTCTGGATCCAGAAGTATCCACCTCTGATGATATACATCGATCAGGGAAAGTTATAGAGACTTGTACTCTTTTCCCTTAGCCACTGGTTTTTCCCACTGGGTTTTCCATGGCAAAGGTTTTAACGATGCAAGAGCTCTTAAACTTGTGATCCAGAAGTATCCATGGACCCATGATCAGATAAGCTATATGAATCCTGAAGCGTTCATTACGGCTTACAACAATGGATGGATAAGAGGAAGTGTTATAAACGGGCTTTTGGAGGCCCAACTTGTTATTGGGTATCCACCCATTATGTAACTCTATTGCTATAAATACAGGGCTACGGATTCCGTAGCCACCAAGTTTACAACAGATCCGCATATGTTTCATTATTCCAAATTGTATTTTGTAATTATAATTTAATAAATTATTATTTTAATATTAACATAAAAATAATAACTATTAGTCTCATTTTAAAACTCTCAACAAGGCCGTTCTAATAGTAAATTTCTTAAATTAAAATAAATTAAGCTAATACTAATTATTATGCAATTTTAATTTCTTAAATTATTAAAGATAAATTGGAGTAGTAAATAGGAATATGGAGGGTTGGGTTGGAGCTACCTCCATTTCCAACACTCCATATTAGGAATATTCAAGTAATATTCCAACCCAACCCTCCAAACATGGAGGGTTGGGTTGGCGTTGCTCTAAGTATGATTTTTTTTTAGAAAATTAGGATATGTAAATAGTTATCGGTTGGATTTTCAGATTGGGGGCACATCACCAAAGAAATGTTGGATTTAAAAGGACATAAATGCCAGGGAGTTTGAGGAGAGCAAATAATTTGAAGGCAAAACCATAAAGAGCAGATAACATGTTCAAGTTACACAAGATAGAGAACTGTAGTTTACCCTGAAAGCATCCAGCTGGAAGGTCGGATCCTGTAAAGGAGCTACTCCGTACCATTGAGCAGTCACCGGATTTGGTCGGGACAAGTACGAAGACATAGACTCCCTCAAGTAGTGCCACGAAACATTAAGAGTCCCTCCTCGAAACTTTTCCTTGTATCGATCCAACAGCTCAACCGCAACCTTCAAGAGATAAGGGTTGATTTCAATTCTCACACAGTTATTACCACAAAAAAGATGTGACTGGTGACTATGAGGAAGATGTACTTGGATTTTAAGCGGCATAAAAACAGAGAGAATATCAAAAAGACAATATGACGATAGAAGAATTTTGAACCGAGTTATTAAAACGGAACAGAAAATACTTGCAGGGAGTGACTGCTTACATTGACAAGATACAATCAAGAGTTCACAAAGACAAAAAAGAGATTTACGGTCACTGCAATGGTAATAATGATATAATACATCCTTACCTGTACAAGCAGGGTAGTGTTGTCCCCTTCAAACGTTTGGAATATATCATGATCATTTCTCAGACTACCAAATCGATTAACAGCCGCATAGCCATGGCTACCACATAATTCTATGCACACACTCAAAGACTTGGCTGTATACGAGGTTACATAAGCCTTAAGGCCAGCCGAGAGAGCATGGACATCACCAACCACCACTTGGTCGTGTGATTTCTTCATCTCCGAGTACTTATCTACCAAGTATCGTGTAGCAAAATGGAAGGCATAAACCGATGCCAGCATTGGCATCAACTTGTCCTGAGACTGATAACCCAGTATTCTGACCTCAGGCTCCTTAGGAGGTCCAAAATGCAGGCGAAGGAGAGAGTATCTCACGGCAATTGTGGTTGCAATCTTGAGAACACTTGCTGAGGAATAAGCTAGTCCCACTCTCCCAACGACGAGCTCCCCTAAGGTAGCAGTATATCTTTCAATGATGTTTGGAAGGCTGCTTGTATACTTTCCATCACGAGCAACATCCCCAAAACGGTTCAGAAGATTATCCCGAGGGATTCTCACGGATCGAAAGCGGAGTGCACCATTGTCCACACCATTGAGACCTATTTTGTGGCCACAATCATTGATTTCAATCCCATGAAGGGGAAGATGAGTGTCCATGTCCCGAATGGGGACGATGAAGGCATGAACACCCATGTCAGCAGGACCTCCTCCCTTCCCTTGTAAGGGTAACATTAACCTGGCAAATACTGTTGCAAATTTTCCATGAACTGCAGCATTGCCTATCCACCATTTAATCGCTCCGTCATGGGGTGTGTGGATTATGAATTCATCAGTGATAGGATCGAAGGTGGCAGTCGTCTGAACGCTTCGAAAGGTGGAGCCTATTCATGCTATGAACATTAGAAATCTGTAACGAGTGATGCCAATAACCTGAAATTGAACCAGCTTACCGTGATGAAGTTCTGTCATGGCAAAACATCCTGGGTAATCCAGATTGTCGATTCCATCGAAGTACTTGTCCATGTGCTTTTTTGTCCCTAAATTTAACACGGAACCTCCCCAAAGGCTGCACAGAATTACACTCGTGTAAGCTAAAGTTTTACTCTGAAACAGAATTTTGAAAGTCAATAAAGAAGAACCTTACTTCTTAACCCTAGATTCATAATCGATTTTTTCCCCCAGTTATTAATCAATCAACTTGTGTCTAACCAGGATTAAAGTTATAGTTCAATTTTATTTCCTTTCTTAAAAAAAAAATAACAGTTAAGCATTAACCGATGATACATTTTAAGCAAGACTGAAACCTTAACCACTAAGCAGAAACATATTAAGTATAAAGCCGCGGATAACCCAATAATCATATATAGCATGTCAACATGTGAACTACTTGCTTATGAATCATAGTGAAACATTAAAATGAAAGGCATGAAACAAAAAAGTCTGGCTCAATAATACTGCACTGATTTTGCATTATCGGTATACGATTCTTTCATAGGAATGCCCCATTTCTTAGTAGCAAGCCTCAATCCCAAAACCTAAAAATCAAGTTGTGATCGAAACCAATTAAACAGGAGAACAAGACCGCTCAATCTTGTAGGCAAATTATATGCTACTATCCATGTAAATCGACAAAAACTCAAGTCCCAAGTTCCCCTGTAACTCAAGAAACTCCCGTCAAAAGTCAAATTTCAGATCGGAGCCCAGGAATTTAATAAAAGCACCAAAAATTAGAAGCAACCTGTACTGAACCACCATCTTGATCCCAAGCGAGATGTCAATCCCACCGGCGGCCTCCAGGGTCGCGAAATACAGCGCAGGATCCTCCATCATGTAGCGAAGTGGCCTGATCCCGGCGTACTTCACGAGGGCAGTGAGCTGGCGCTCGCACAGCTCTCGGTGATCGGCTGCCGAGATCTCGACGGGAGTCTGGAGATAGGTACGAGAGAGGAAGAAATTGAAGATCTTTTCCTGAATCTCCCTGTGCTCTCCCTTCAAGTACTCGGGGTGTCTACCGCTCGCCGTTGAGTGGCGGTTGAAGCTCGAAGCCATGGCCATGGACGTTCCACAAAGGAAAACAAGAAGCAGAGAGCAAAAGAAAATAGAAAGGAAAAGGGCAGAACTCAAAATGAGTCAATTTCAATGATTTCAGATAGACTTCTTACAGTAACAACCCCTCTCATACAAATATCCCAACTGAATTCAGTTATAATCTTCTCTCGACAGCTGGCTTCTTACAGGTAGTTACAACAAACTCCAGCCGTTCGAAACAGCTAACGGAGCTCCTACGCGTTCGCTCGAATTCAGTTGGGTTCACTTGGCTGGATGCAGGAGCGAGGAAGAAGACGACTCAGGGAGAAGCAGCGCGCGTCCTGGATCTCAACCACCATGATCAAATCACCTAAAACATCGACGGCCACGATTAAATCGTCCAAACGAACCGTTGCGCCCATCCAACGGCTATCTTTAAGGGGAAACGGATACTCGGACGCTTCTGCTGACAACTCTGCTCATCCGCCGATGATGAAGCAGCTGCCCCTCCTCTTCCTCTGGCCGGCGATCGTCGACCCCAGGGTCTTCAACAAAGGATACGGGCAGGGGAGCCGAAGGGAGAGGAGAGGTGGAGGGCTAGTGTCTGGATGCGGAGGAGGAGGATCTTGTCGGTGTTCTCACCGGCGGAGTTCGGATCTTCCACATTTGATGAGTGAGATAGAGAGTGTGTGAGAGAGAGAAGATTGTGGAGTGCAGGATTGGGGATTGGGGATTGTGAATTGGGGATTTGGATTCCTTTCTTTGGACTTTCGGGAGATGGTTTTATATCGGCAACGGCGGTGACTTGGCGACTGAGGGCGGTGGAGGGGTTGACGTGGGGAGATTGGAGTGGAGGTTGAACCGTTGGAGTCAGTTTGGCGCTCTTTTCAACGAACGGGATTTTGTTCTGGATGTGGGCCCCATCTGATGGATGATCATACATTCAAGAGGATGCAGCGCGTCATGTGTTGATAAAAAACTTTGCCGTCCCGCGGAATATAGCATGTCCCAACGGCTAGATAGGGATCAACGGTGGGCAAAAAATTGAGGGTTACAGGACTATTAGAACTTTTTGTTATGAACGAGGGAGACCAAAAGCCTCTTTTTATCTTTATCCTCACCATTACTCCACATTATCTTCACTAATGGGGACCTTTTGTTATCTTATGACCTTTGGGCTTCCATTGATTTAATAAAAGAGAACCATGGCTTTATGCCATGGTTACTCATTCTTCTCATTATCCAACACGTTATCAGCACCTCAGCTCTCAATTTTTTTGAGCTTTTTCTCCCGTATTAACCTCCTAAGCGCGAAAGAATTTATTGTTGCGGCGATCCGTTGCAGAGAACCGTTGCGGCGATTTTTTAGGCGTATTGGGAGAACGGGATTTCGATCTACGAATTTTTCTTATTACGATCGTCCCTAGATCTTTGATCTTGAAGTAACTTTTTCGATCATATAGATAATTACAAAATAGAGTTTGCTATGATTTTACAATGCTTTTCTATAGGCTTGTATACATCTGATAAAATTCTGATTAATATCAAATTAAACCCACACACACCCCCCCCCCCCCCCCCCCCCCCCCCCCCGCCGCGAAGGGGTGGCTCTCTGTCTACCGCTTTCAGTGAATAGTTTATATTAGGGCATTTGGCTGCCACGTTCACTGTAAAATCAAAAACATTATGTTTAAATTATAAATCAAAAAAATCATGCTTTAATCTCTGTCTTACAGTGATCTCTGATGTAATCGCACAAATTACATCAGCACCTACCCATGTTAGAATTTGTAGAGAAAATACATGGGGATTCTGGCCTAATATTACTCTCTGATTAGCTATCTTATAGTACACACATTATGTTCTGGATTTGTTATCCATAGTTTGTATAATCCAGTGATCTATGATGGATTTATACCTTCGAAATTATGAGTGGTTTTTCGCTGGTGTATTAATAATACAAATTTGTGCGTCCGAGGGGGTTTACTTTGTATGTCTGGTGCACACCACCCCCCCCCCCCAAACCCCCCCCAATCGGACGGGGGCTCTCTGTCGGCCACATCCCCTCCTGACGGGGGATCCTTCCACTTGCGGCGACGGCTCCTGCAATTTTACGTAGATATAGGAGGGGGGTACGATCTGGAAGATGAGGGGTTAGGGGCTTTTTGCATTCCTTAACCCTAGAGTTTGTTTTTGGGGTTTGTTTTAAATTTAAATTTTACAGCCCAAAACTGTATAATAATTTTGTTGGGCCGTTTGTTGGGCCTGAAGCCCAATTCATAAACAATTACAATTAAAAATAATTTTTATTTTGCCTATGGGCCTGCAGCCCAAATTACAATAATAATTTAACTTGTCTGTTTTATTGGGCCAGATGCCCAGATAATCCAATTGCAATATTAATATGTTTATTATTTTGTTTGCTATCGGGCAAGCTACCCGCCCCTAGCCCATAGAACTTGCGGTTTATGTTATTTAATCTGCTACTTTACAATTAATAATTATCTTAAGCATTGGATAAATACATTTATTTAAGTTAAATTGGTTATACGGATCTTGAGACTGCTCTGTCTTTAGTTAACTAACCTAAAGATGAATGACGTTTTCCCGTGGTCCAATTAATCCTTTTTAACTTGAATAAAAAAAATTTAATCCAATATTTGGGCTTGATGATTTTTGTAATGTCTGTGATATTGCGCTATTATTTGCCTGTTGCATATATAACTGCGTGGATG
Organism: Scilla litardierei; assembly: GCA_030789695.1. Classification (NCBI taxonomy): domain Eukaryota; kingdom Viridiplantae; phylum Streptophyta; class Magnoliopsida; order Asparagales; family Asparagaceae; genus Scilla; species Scilla litardierei. Next base: position 28,984 of record JAULAV010003328.1, read on the forward strand.
TTTATATAAGTTAAAATGTGTTTTTGAGATCGGCCAGTTTGATACATTTAATTTCCTTGCACTTTTATTTTCTTTTGAGAGAATTTGTAAGTAAGGATTGTATGTATAAATTCCAAAGACCGGTGTACCAATATATGAAGTCAAAGGTGAAATTTGCAAAAGATAGGGACCCCTTCTGGGTTTCCAACTTGTAGTTTTCTTTTCCTTTTTTCCTTATGAACTGTAAATCGGACTTTGGACTTTTGTACGTTTTTGGGTATCTGGCCGATCCCCACATTTTACTTATTTTATTCTTTATGTATGAATTTACATTTTGCTTAATTCATGCTTATTTTAAATTGCATAGATAAATGGAAAAATTGGCAAGCGTCGATTTCGAGGTTCTTGATGCTGCAGGAAAGAATTACCTGAGTTGGTGAGTGGACCTGAAGTTCCACTTGCGTTCGATGGCACTTCTCCACTCTATTCTGGCCCCCGCAATGGCCGAGACACCTGCTAGCAGTGCCCCTGAAGAGGCACAACCAGCTAGCAGTTCTCCTACCGTAGTCTCCGACATAGATAAGGTGAAAGCCATCATCTATATCAGAAGACACATAGACCGGACCTTAAAGGCCGAATACTTAACTGTGGAAGACCCATTGGAGTTGTGGCAAGCGTTGGAGGCACGTTATAAACATCAAATCGATGTAATATTACCATGTGCTAGTTATGAGTGGGAAAACCTCAGACTTCAGGACTATAAGTCTGTGGCTGAGTATAACTCTGCACTTCATAATATCACCTCACGCCTGAAGTTGTGCGGTGAAAAAATGACTAACATTTCATGTTGGAAAAGACATTTACCTCGTTTCACGAGAAAGATGCAATCCTCATGCAGCAGTATCGTGAATGCAACTTCACGAAGTTCTCTGATTTGATCTCTTGCCTTCTTAGGGCAGAGCAGAATAGAGATTTACTGCTTGCCACTCATAATTTGCGTCCTGCTGGTACTGTCCCTATTCCTGAAGCCCACAATGTTTCTCCCCAGAAGTGGAAAAATAAGAAGAAGGCTAGAAAGAACAAAGGAAAATCTGTAATGAAACCAGCAAGAGGGGCACCTCCCCAGACCAACAACAACAGTGGGATGAAAAACTTCACATGGAATAATAAGAACATTGGTCCAGTGCCAATTCCAAAGAAGAACTGGGAGGACATATGCTATAGATGTGGCATGTCTGGACATTGGTCCAGAAACTATTGCGCTCCTTGCCACCTCCAGGACCTTTATCAGGCGAGCCTGAAGCCTCCCCTTGAAATAAACCTGGCAGATATTCAAGCTCTGTCCAAGTTCACTGCACAAGAATTCGAGAATGACGATCTGCTCGATTGAGCCCTATCTTTATATCTATGCATTTAAATCTATATAGCTTCATCTATAGTTTGCTTTGAATGAACTTTATTTTGAATTAATCAAATAAATTTCCACTTTGCATTAATATAAATAAAATGTGATATATTGTGGACAGTGCCTCGATGCACTGATGAAGCATTAAAATTTCTCCCACATACAACGAGACTATAAGATGCAAATTTCTCTCCTTAACCATATAGGAATCTCCCAAGTTTCAAGGATATTTCATTTAAAACGAACATACCTTGGAAACTATGGATAATAATAGTGTATATCTTTATATAACTCGTCAAACGGATGGCCAGAAGACCATCTGCGCACGATTCGTTGGACCCCCGTTGGGTACCTATCATTATAGATATTCATCCTATATAAAGTCAACTTGACTGTGCACCAGAAGTGTCTTTCATTGCCAGAGTTTTCAACACTGGCACAATAGACTTGGTCATCCTGGATCAGCGATGATGGATGCATCATCAAATGAATCCCTTGGAGAACCTGAAGATTCTTCAAAAGGTTGAGTTCCTTGTCCCCTTCTGTCAAAAGGGGAAACTTATAAAGAGACATTCCCTCCAGAAAGTGGGATTAGAGTCTCTTGGCTTCATTGAGACAAAATATGGTGACCTTGCGGGCATATTCACCCCGAAAGTGGCCCATTTCGCTACTTCATTATACTGATAGATGCATCTACTAGATGGTCTTATGTGTGCCTTTTTGTCCACCCGCAATCTAGCTTTCTCAAAAGCTGATAATGTGGGTGAATTCACTACACATGTCTTTCAAGACTACTGCCAAGCAACTGGCATTGAAATTGAACATCCTGCAGCATGTTTATACTCAGAATGAGTTATCAGAGTCTCTGATAAAGAGACTCCAATGGATTTCACGTCCATTGTTAAAACTCATTTGCCTGTGGATGTTTAGGGATACGTCATACTGCATTCCGCATCGCTTATCACGATACGGTCCTCTCGTGGCCATATCTTATTGTTGATGCCGCTTGCTTATGGTTAACCACCACACATATCTCATTTGAGAGTGTTTGGATGTGCTAATATATGTCTCCATATCACCACTTCTTGATAACTGTGAATTTGATGAGCAAAGTCTCATTATAATAGGCACACAGTCTAAAGAAGCCTAAAGCTTCTAAGACCATATCATGGGACACAAAAGTCCTAACCTCGGTATGATCCGCATACTATTTTCTGTGTGAAGATGAGATCCAGAAGATCCTTCACTTTCAGACTAAAGTACATCAATTGTCGGATAAATTTACGAACAACCAGAAGATTATTCGTTCACACGTCCCTACTGCCAACACGCCAGCTAGGATTGACATCTCCAAAGATGGATGTAATCCACCGGCAGCAGAATTGGCTGTACCTTAATTGAAAAGAGGACGCCCGCAGTTCAAAATATAAAGTTCCTCCAAAGAGGAAGATTCCTGGATATATTAAAATGACCCCTCCACAGGATGCTGAGCTTAGACCAGCAACCTCTCCCCTCTTAATTTCACCTGCAGAGGAAACAACATGAGAAAAATTATTACATTACGTACTGGACAGGTACTGGACAGATATAGTGTTGAGTATTGGTGTTTCATACCAATCTTATTTTGATGATGATCACAACATTATGTTGTTGCTAATGAATCTCATGTTTTAGTCTCTCAGTTTATTTCAAGGATATCTTTCTTGGAGACTAATCACTTGGTGTAAGGATGGACATCATGTGAAGAAGGGCCAAAGTTTGGACTCAAGGAGTGTCAAAGCTTGGAGATGGTGGAGAGCACTCAAGGCATCAAGATTGAAGACTTAGACTTTTTAAGAAGCATTGTAATCCATGTAATTTACCTTTATTGCTTTCTCTCTCTTTTGAGTCTAGGTTATTGTAATGTCTTGTTAGATGGTTTACTTATCATGCATTTGCATTTAACCATCTTAGTGAACCTTAGGATTATCATAGAATCCAACCCAATAGGTTCACTCTGTCCAAAGACTCATTTGGAGTCTCTGGCTTTCCGTCAGTTGCCTGTTGAGGGAACCACAGTCGACTGGGTGATTTCCAGTCGCATGTAGGTCCTTCTACAGTCGCCTGACATGCACAGCTCAAGTCAACATTTCAATTGACTCAAACTTGATCTTTACACACAGTCGCCTGACGATCAGTTTACAGTCTCCTGTATATTTACAGTCACCTAGAAATTGGCCAACAGTCACCTGTATAGCGTAAGTGCAATCACTGCATCTCTCTGTCTTCTCTCCATATTATACAGTAGTCGACTGATGTAGAATGTACAGTCGCCTGACTAACTGACAGACGACTGTAGTATTAACATCAGTCGCATGTTCGAAGAATTGGAGAAAGAGTGCAGCTCTCTGTTTCGATCCATCCCCTGCAGCAGTCGTCTGCTAAAGGTTTGACAGGCGACTGTCCTGTTTGTCAGTCGACTGTATTGACTTCGTCAGTCGACTGTTCTGGCTCAGATTATAGCCGTTGGATATTTTATAGCCATTGATCAGTCGAATGTCTTTTGATCATCAGTCGACTGTTCCTGTCGTTTTCACCCAGTTTCTAGCCGTTGCAGATTTGTTCTTTTGGTTATTTCTTTGGGTTTTTGGGCTTGATATAGGATTCCTATATATATGAGTGTGCTGCCATCACTTGAGAACTCTTGACAACACTTGATAACTCTTGACTCTATAGAAAATCTCAAGAGATCAATAAGCAACTCTCAAGCTTCCTCATTTCCCTCTATTGAGCACTCATCTCTCTTCATGCATTGAAGTCCAGCTCAAGGGAAATCATCCAAGTGCTTTCAAGCATATTCCAACACTTGGAGATCCTCTTCCATGCCTTGCATTCATTCATGAGTAAGCATCTCAAGGCATAGGTAAGAGTATTTACTTTACTTGGTGTAATTTGTTTTTCTATTTCTCTTTGTGGGATTAGGATACTCTCTTTGTGGGAGTTTCTCTCTTTGTGAGAGGTTGTCTCTTTGTGGGACTAGGGAATTCTCTTTGTGGGAATTTAACTCTCTTTGTGGGAGTTCTTGTGTCCTAGTGTAGGGCTAATCCTAATTCTCTGAGTGAGAGTTAGTGATTCTCTGTGTGGGAGTCGTGATCCTCGTGTAGGATTGGTTGGGTCCTTGTGTAGGGCATAAATCCTCTTTGTGGGGTATCTCCTTGTGAGATTTGTATTCACTTCTCTGTGTGAGAATATAGTGAATATTTGGTGTGGCTGGATATACCTAAGTTTGGGGAACCAGGGTAAAACTTTGTGTTTGCGTTTGGATTGATTGTGCCTTTTAATTCTTCTTGCATTTATAATTCCGCATTTGCAAGTTAAATTTTAATTGGACAATTTTATTGCCATTACACTATTCACCCCCCACTCTAGTGTGTGTTGTTAGTATTGCAAGGGTTAGACGATCCCTACAATTGGTATCAGAGCGAGGTTCAAGCATACTGCAACCATGGCATTCAAAGCCTCATCTGCGTCTCATGAAGAAGGTCACTCAACCGTTCGACCCCCGCTCTTCAACGGAACCAACTACCCAAGTTGGAAGATCAGAATGATGATCTATATGGAGGCTCAAGACCTATGGGACATCACGGAGGTGCTATTTGAGAAGTCCACTACTCCTGCGGCTTCAAGGACAAAGGCGGAGAAGGACTCAATCAAGTTTAATACGAGAGCTATGAATGCATTACATTGCGCTCTCTCAGCTAATGAGTTCAACCGCATCTCCATGTGTAAAACGGCAAAAGATATTTGGCACACCTTGGAGATTTGTCATGAATTGACATCGAAGGTAAAGAAATCTAAACAAACTGTGTTTAGATCTACATATGAAATGTTTAAGATTCAGGAAGGCGAAAGCATTTCAGAGATGTTCACAAGGTTCACCGATATCGTGAACGCTTTGGAGGGACTCGGGAAGACGATTTCCTAAGAGGATCGTGTAGAGAAGATCCTTGACTCTCTCACACCTCGTTGGGAGTCAAAGGCCAACAGAATTTTGGAGTCATATGACACGTCCAAATATACCGTTGAGGAGTGCATTGGAAATCTCATGGCGTATGAAGTGAAGCTTCAACACAAGAAGAAGATTCAACCAACAAAGCCCGAGAAGCTAGAGAAGCAAAAGGGGGTTGCATTCCATGCCAAGGAGGAGCCAATCAAGTGGAGGAGGAAATTCCGTCGAGAAGCTCCTAGCGAAGAAGATGACCAAGAAGATGCTAGTGGAGAAGAAATTGAGGATCTTGCCGAGCAATTCAAAGCTTTCCTCAAATGCAAGCAAGGTAAGTCTTTGTCAAAGTTTGCCTCCAATTCTAACAAGGTTCCTACTTGTTACACTTGCAGTGGAAACAGTCACTTGTCCATCGAATGCCCTTCCAAACCCAACAAAGAAACTTACAAGGGTAAAGGGAAGAAGCATTGGAAAGGAAGGTCCAAGTCTAAAAATCACAAGAAGGGATTTGTCGGGACCTTTGATGATTCGTGTGAGAACACTTCCAGTAACGAAGAAGAGGATCCAAAGGAGGATGCTCACGTATGCTTTGTAGCCATTGATGGTCCTACACCAATCCCCTCCGGATTAAATGAATAAGAGTTGGATGCTTGGCTTGATGCATACAATTCCTATGAGGATTTGTGCCTCATGGCTATGGAGGAGAAGTCGTTATCAAGCTCTTGCAAGGATGATGATGATGATGTTGAGATCGAGGAGGAAAAGATCTCATACGAGGAGCTCAAGATCAAATTTGACTTGGTCTCCGAAAAGGCTAGTAAGTGCATCAACTCTTACAATAGATTAAAAGAAAAATATAAGATTGCTAAGAGTAGATTGCATGGACTAGTTATTGCAAGTGTAATTCATGATGAAAGGCATGTGTATGACACTTGTGAGAGAGACACACTTCTCTCTCAAGTTAAGGGATTGAGCCTTTCTAATGAAAATCTCGTTACTCAAAACCTTAGCTTAGATTCTCACATTCAATAACTTACATTGAAATGTGAAGAGGAATCCCGGAAGCTCATAAGCTTTGTGTATTCTAGGGATTCACATCACGATTTGTTGGAAAAACAACAACCGGTAAATCATAGAGGAGGTTTGGGTTATATTCAAAATGTGGTTCCCAAACCCACCTCTAATTCCTCTTTTGGTGCAAATACAAGAAATATTGCTAAAGCACCTAAGAAGAATCATCATGCTTTCGTGTACAACAAGAACACCAACAAGAAGCATGTAGATCACGAGGTAATGAGGAAGAATGAAAAATCTTCATTTTTTGCTAAGAAGCAAAATCCTCATTCTTTGCATGCCAAGAAATTCGTTTCTACACTTAAGCATGCCACATCCTTCCCTCTTGCAAAGGTAAAACCCTTGCCTAGGAAATCCTTGAGATTATGGATTCCCACTAAAGTTAGTGTACAAGAGAGAGATAGTTACATCAACTCTCTAGTTAGGGATGTGATCACCTCTTGTGATTACGTTAGGAAATCAAACTCATCTTGGGTTTGGTTACCTAATGTTTAGGTTCCTCACACTTATGCATATTGCATGGGTATTGTGCTTCTATGTTTATTTTAAGCATACCCATTGATTGTGTGTGTTTCATGATTTTGAAAATTTTTTCAAATTTATTTCTTTTCATGAAAATTGGGACCTTGGGGTTTATTAACATGCATCCATTTTTGATCCATGTGTATGTCAATGGAGAGTTAATATGTTATGTGTTTAAATTATTTTAAGACATATTTTAACTCTCATTTAGGAGGTTATTTGAGATCATTAGTTATACTTAGTTATTTTGAGTCTCAAACCAAACCTCTTGGTTATTGCCAACTTGCTTCTCGTTTCATTGTTTTTGGCAATATTCTTTGTGTATCTTTGAAGATTAATTTTTCCATATCTATTGCTTTGATACACTTTAGGCACATGGCTCCATTAATTATGGTATTAGATCCTAGAAGTCAAAAGTTGACCTTTCTATGATCTAGGGAGAGCTTGGGATAGTGAATTGATACCCACTAAATATTTAAATTTGGTATCATACATATCTTTCGTTTCTTGCATATTGTCACATCTTAGTTAAGATGACAAAGGGGGTTATTTTTGATGTCCACCTTTTTGACGATGTCAAGGGGGAGAGATATATGCATTATGTAATCATATCCATAGGGGGAGAGATATATACATATGCATATGTGGAGAGATATCTCTATAGGGAGATATATATGGGATTAGATAAACCATTCTTGTTTGCATGCTTTTATTCTTTGCAATTGGTTTATGTGATCCATGCCTATTATATGTCACCATGTTTTTATTGGTATTATGAATATTTACCTTTGTGTAGCTCATTATATAATTGGTGCATATAAGTAGGGGAGATCATTAGCATTGTGCGTTATTATTTGTGATTTACATAATGTGTGTCATCATCAAAAAGGGGGAGATTATTGAGTATTGGTGTTTCATACCAATCTTATTTTGATGATGAACACAACATTATGTTGTTGCTAATGAATCTCATGTTTTAGTCTCTCAGTTTATTTTAAGGATATCTATCTTGGAGACTAATCACTTGGTGTAAGGATGGACATCATGTGAAGAAGGGCCAAAGTTTGGACTCAAGGAGTGTCAAAGCTTGGAGATGGTGGAGAGCACTCAAGGCATCAAGATTGAAGACTTAGAATCTTTGAGAAGCATTGTAATCCATATAATTTACCTTTATTGCTTTCTCTCTCTTTTGAGTCAAGGTTATTGTAATGCCTTGTTAGATGGTTTACTTATCATGCATTTGCATTTAACCATCTTAGTGAACCTTAGGATTATCATAGAATCCAACCCAATAGGTTCACTCTGTCCAAAGACTCATTTGGAGTCGCTGGCTTTCCGTCAGTCGCCTGTTGAGGGAACCACAGTCGACTGGGTGATTTACAGTCGCCTGTAGATCCTTCTACAGTCGCCTGACATGCACAGCTCAAGTCAACATTTCAATTGACTCAAACTTGAGCTTTACGCACAGTCGCCTGACGATCAGTTTACAGTCTCCTGTATATTTACAGTCACCTGGAAATTGGCCAACAGTCGCTTGTATAGTGTAAGTGCAATCACTGCATCTCTCTGTCTTCTCTCCATATTATACAGTAGTCGACTGATATAGAATGTACAGTCGCCTGACTAACTGACAGATGACTGTAGTATTAACATCAATTGCCTGTGCGAAGAATTGGAGAAAGAGTGCAGTTCTCTGTTTCGATCCATCCCCTACAGCAGTCGTCTGCTGGAGGTTTGACAGGCGACTGTCCTGTTTGTCAGTCGACTGTATTGACTTCGTCAGTCGACTGTCCTTGATCAGATTATAGTCGTTAGATATTTTCTAGCCGTTGATCAGTCGACTGTCTTTTGATCATCAGTCGACTGTTCATGTCGTTTTCACCCAGTTTCTAGCCGTTGCAGATTTGTTCTTTTGGCTGTTTCTTTGGGTTTTTGGGCTTGATATAGGATTCCTATATATATGAGTATGCTGCCATCACTTGAGAACTCTTGACAACACTTGATAACTCTTGACTCTATAGAAAATCTCAAGAGATCAATAAGCAACTCTCAAGCTCCCTCATTTCCCTCTATTGAGCACTCATCTCTCTTCATGCATTGAAGTCCAGCTCAAGGAAAATCATCCAAGTGCTTTCAAGCATATTCCAACACTTGGAGATCCTCTTCCATGCCTTGCATTCATTCATGAGTAAGCATCTCAATGCATAGGTAAGAGTATTTACTTTACTTGGTGTAATTTGTTTTCCTATTTCTCTTTGTGGGATTAGGATACTCTCTTTGTGGGAGTTTCTCTCTTTGTGAGAGGTTGTCTCTTTGTGGGACTAGGAAATTCTCTTTGTGGGAATTTAACTCTCTTTGTGGGAGTTCTTGTGTCCTAGTGTAGGGCTAACCCTAATTCTCTGAGTGGGAGTTAGTGATTCTCTGTGTGGGAGTCTTGATCCTCGTGTAGGATTGGTTGGGTCCTTGTGTAGGACATAAATCCTCTTTGTGGGGTATCTCCTTGTGAGATTTGTATTCACTTCTCCGTGTGGGAATATAGTGAATATTTGGTGTGGCTGGATGTACCCAAGTTTGGGGAACCAGGGTAAAAATTTGTGTTTGTGTTTGGAATGATTGTGCTTTTTAATTCCTCTTGCATTTATAATTCCGCATTTGCAAGTTAAATTTTAATTGGACAATTTTATTGCCATTATACTATTCACCCCCCCTCTAGTGTGTGTTTTTAGTATTGCAAGGGTTAGACAATCCCTACATATAGCATAGTTGTCGACACCGGTTTTGCTTTCGCTATTGTTGTTCACGTCGCTGAATACGACGATGACGTCAACCCACTTTTTTATAGCATAAATGCATAGATTGGCCAAAGTGGGACGGGGCAATAAGAGTAGAGCTGGACTCACTCTTGAAAAGTAAAGTCTTTGGACCAGTAGTCCATACACCTGAATGTGTAAAACCTGTGAAATATAAGTTGGATTTCATAAGAAATTGAAATGAAGGAAATGTGATCATTTTCCTACTAAGCCTAAACGTCTCTAAAAAGCCAATAAATGCAACTCATGGACGTTGTGACTGCATATCTATACGGTAATATAGATATAGAGATCTATATAAAACTTCCAAAAGGGTATACTCTACCCCCAGAGATGAAAGAGAGACGTTGAAACGTCTTCTCCATAAAGGCTTCAAAGATCATTAGATAATCTTAAGCAATATTCTGCCCGTGTATCTTTTTCGAAAGATCGTTGACAGGATTTGTGATTGTCGCCGTATATGTGGTTGACTTAAATCTAATATGATCTCCTGCAGAGACCATTGAGATATCTGATAGCCTTAAGCATACCTTTGAAATGAAATACATAGGCATAACAAGGTATTATCTCGGCTTACAGATTAAACACCTTCGTGGTGGAACGCCTTTAATATTCTTCATACACCTGGAGTTTATAAAGAATGATGTTCATTTGCAATCTATTAAAAATTGATGCATAATTATGATGCCTTTCAGTCGCTGGAAGAGGGGAAGGACATCCTAGGTCCTGAAGAACCTAGCTCTAGTGTACTAGTTACACTCCTTTATCTAGCCAACTACACGTATCTCTAATAGAACATCTGTAATAAAGCTGTTAGGCAGATACAGTGCTGCCCTGAAGAGCACCACTGGACCAAGGATAAGTTGCTTCTGCGCAACTTCTAAGGGTCAAGGATCAGCATCCAAGGAATAAATATCGCATATGCAGGTTTACAGACCAATGCGATGACTAAGCACAAATGGCCGGCCACCTTCTAAACATCTGCGCATCATCTTCCAAAAGTCTACATCTTTTGAGAGGCTCATCAGCCAAGAAGCATATCTAAAATACGCTCATCCAGGTCCAGCAGTACCTTGCAGACACAGTGAATACTGATTGAAGGAATACATACGTGGAGACATCTACCAAACTTCGTAGAGCGTATCACTCCTGAGCGCTACTGTTTTCCAGTAGTCGCTAGATACGAGTGAAACTTGTATATATGAGTGATGATTGTATTCAGAACATGATGGATGTATAGACGAATATGAAATGATTGTATAGATACATAGGAGATCTGCAAGCCTGAAGCTTGTACAGATCAGGGGGAGTTGATAGTAGAGTTGTACTCTTTTTCCCTTAGCTATGGGTTTTTCCATTGGGTTTTCCATAGCCAAAGGTTTTAATGAGACAACCTCATTTAATTCTGGACCCTGAAGTGTCCACCTCTAATGAAAGCTGAAAGACCTACAAGCATAAGCCTTGTATGGGTCAGGGGGAGTAACCTGTGGGTTGCACTCTTTTTTCTTAGGTTGTTGGTTTTTCCCATTTGGGTTTTCCACAGCTAAGGTTTTAACGAGGAAAACACGATTACTCCGGATCCAGAAGTATCCACCCCCTTAGCATTTACACTAAGACCAAAGTAATGAGTGGATAAGGGGGAGCGTTATGAATGAGGGAGGCCTTTGGCCTCCCTTCATCTTTATCCCCACCATTACTCCACATCATCCCCACTAATGTGGACCTTTGGTTATCCTATGGCCTTTGGGCTTCCACTGATTTAACAAATAGAGAACCATGGATTTGTGCCATGGTTACTCATTCTTCTCATTATCCAACACCTTTTCCTTTATCGGATTTTACGATAGCAATTTAACAAACGAAATATGGATGCAAATAAAACAACAATTCTAAAAATACAAGAAGCACGGTTTTAACTTGGTTCGGTTGAGGATCAATATACTCCAGCATTCCGAGACGATCCACTATCTTGATCAGACGAAATCCATAAGCTTTACATCGACTCCCTCTTCACTCTCTTGTGAATAATAACTTAGGAGATCCAAGCACTCACAAACTCACAACGAAAAAGAAAAGAGCAAAAGTAAGACTCAAGAACACTTAACTCTCACAAGCCCTAAGCTTTTTTTCTCTAGGTTGTACTCTCTCTTTTTCTCTCTAAGCTCTATTTGATGGAGAAAATCCAGCGAACAATATATTTTTATTACTGAGATCAAGGTTACATTGGTCATAGATGATGACAAAAATTGAACGAATATTTGTCGAGCTATCTCTTGGATGACGAGATTTGAATCAAGCAATGTAGGCGTTATGAAAGAGCTATTGCCGATCTGATGAAGAGTTCACCGACAATATGAACGACTGGATAAAGACAAACCAATCTTGAGCCGAGCCCCGTCTGAGTTATCCTTTGATGGCGGCGACATATTTGCATGTCTGCAGCATGAACAGCTCGTCAGGGGGGGTCGGGCTTGGGTTCGACTCGTACCCCCTCCAATGCTTGAATTAGCCTCTGTGACCAAAATAATATTTAGCATAATAAAGTATTGGGTTTTTTGAGTTACCCCCATCTCTCTTGGAGAGTGTCTCCTTTTATAGGATTTGAAGGAGTATAGGATGATTGATGATATCTCTTTGTCTTCTAAATAGTTGGCCATTATGTAGAACACCAAGGGTTTGGTTATTGATGTAGAATGCTAAGAGTTGGTTGGATGAATAAAGATGACCTTTAACATGGCTATTCAAGAGTCTCAGTGAATGAAGTAAATTCATCATGGAAGAATGCCAATAGTCTACATCAAATAATATGAATTTATGCATGTAACAATTGCTCTCATCTCTCGGGCTTAATCATGTATTTCTTGAGGTCGGGTGATGTGAATAAAATGCCCCAGTCAGATAAGTAGATCGGCTCATGAGAGATAATGCTCTGGATCACATAACCGAGCAATGAGAGTTAATACTCAAGTAGTTAGATAAGTCGATCAATGAACACTTATTTAGATAATCGACCTCTTAGGAGCGAATGCTCATTTAGATACTTCGAACATTTGAGAATCTTTGCTCATAGGTTGGTCATTGACAGCCTTAGCTCAAGTAGATACATCGGCCATTGAGAGCGATTACTCATGTAGAAACGTTGGATTGTGATGGAGTCTTTAGCTAGATCGACCCGCAAGGACTCAAAAAAGATCTTCGGCGTTAAGCTTCCTCGGCCCGTGAGAGCTTAAACTCCCAATCGTATAACCGAGGAGCTCACGAAGATTGCCCCGTTCATGTAGGAAGATCGGCCCACAAGAGATTAAACTCCCAATTGTATAGCCGACCTGCCCACAAGGACTTAGAAAATCATCTTCGGTGTTAAGCTTCCTCGACTCGCGAGAGCTTAAACTCCCGATCATATAAACGAAGAGGTCGGGAAGGTTGCCCCTGTTCATGTAACAAGATTGGCCCGCAGGAGCTTAAACTCCCGATCGTATAGCCGATCTGCTTGCAAGGACTTAGAAAATCATATTCGGTGTTAAGCTTCCTCGGTCCGCGAGAGCTTAAACTCCCGATCATATAACCGAGGAGCTCGCGAAGGTTGCCCCCATTCGTCTGGCAAGATCGGCCCGCGAGAACTTAAACTCCCGTTCTTATCGCCGATCTGCCCGCAAGGACTTAGAAAATCATCTTTGCGTTAAGCTTCTGTGGCCCGCGAGAGCTTAAACTCCCGATCGTATGATCGAGGAGCTTGTGAAGGTTGCCCTCGTTCGTCAGGCAAGATCGGCCCGCAAGAGCTTAAACTCCTGATCGTTTAGTCGATCTACCTGCAATGACTTAGAAAATCATCTTTGGTGTTAAGCTTACTTGGTCCACGAGAGCTTAAACTCCCGATCGTATAACCGATGAGCTTGTGAAGGTTGCCCCGTTCGTCTGGCAAGATCGGCCCCCAAAAGCTTAAACTCCCGATCGTATAGCCGATCTGCTTGCAAGGACTTAGAAAATCATCTTTGGCATTAAGCTTCCTCGGCTCACGATAGCTTAAACTCCCAATCGTATAACCGAGGAGCTCGCAACGGTTACCCCCGTTCGTCTGGCAAGATCAGCTTGTAAGATCTTAAACTCCCGATTGTATAGCTGATTCTCCTGTGAGGGTTGAGTCATCTCCGACTGCGTAGCTTGGTTGGCTAGAGAAGGAGAGAAGTTGGCCCCGGTCATATAAGCAGACGGCTCGTTACGCATCCTGAACTGACTTGTGAGCCTGCATATTTAATAAAGTGGAAAGTATGATCGATCAAATTCCCTTTTAAGGTACGCTTGTCGAAGATGGGTCAGCTCATCAAGCATTCATTAGTTCAACAAAACTCAAAGTGAACTGAAGAATCGGTTTTGTTTTGCTTTACCCATAGTACTTCTTCCAAGCTATTTGGGTGAGATCCAAGCTCGGTAAGATTCGATCTTTGGTAGAGCCTCAATATCGGACGAGGGGTAATTCAGTCAAAGGCCCTCATGCTCGGACCAGAGAGCTTGATGTCATGAGACTGATTGGCGATGCATCGAACCAGTATGAATCGATGGATGGAGTGTTTGGGGATGACCATGTCTGTAACCAGCACTTGATAGGTGACTGGGCATGTAGAATTTCCCATGTCGAGCCACGCCTTGAGGCGGGCCGTTGGTGATGTCGGAGGAGCTTAGAACTTGGACGATAGATCGGTAGTGTGACCTGTTGGATTTGATCGACTGGTTGCCCTCTCCCCAGCATCTTGGCATGCCGTCCCTTCTCTCAAACAAGTCGCACTGATTGCTCGACAGGAAGCATTTCTATGGAAGATTGGTTCTGTAGTGGCCAGTAGTGCTCCCAAATATCACTCACCTCTGAGCTCTGATTCATCCAAGAGGAGCAGAGGCTTGGGTCAGAGCTCTGTGGAAGTCGATGAGCTTGGGTCAGAGCTCCGTGGAGGTTGGCAACGACTTTGAAGAGGAAGCTCGCGAACTTGAGGACGAACCCGAGGAGGGTAGAAGATGCAATTGAGTATCTAGATATCGACATTTTTTCGATTTCAGGCCGGTCTTTGCAAACAAGTAGTCGACGACTGAGGAGACGACACGCTCTGCTTCGGCTCAGGTTGCCTTCGTGGATGGCCAGGGGAAGACCGGCGAGATGGCTCGGATCGAAGCTTCGGAGGAAGCAGCTTTGAAGCTCGGAATTTAAGCATCAACTAACTGGGTTCTTTGAGCTTAGTGGATGAATTTGGTCACACTCCCCTGTCGACTTAAATGGCCTTATGGGGAATCATTATTGGCATGGAAACTTAGCTTGGTGTCGAGGCGATGAAGTGGCTTGGCATGGAGGCGATGAAGTGGCTCAGAATGACCTATCTCGGGTTCGACCAACTTCGGCACATCGATGGTTGTGTTCGATTCCGAGTTAAAGTCATAAGATACATTAAGTTAAGCACTCCATGCGGTTGAGCTTGGTTGCAATCGGATAAAAGATTCAATATTGGCAACTTGGTCGGGCAGCGATGTGATCTAAGCATGGAAGATGACTTCTTCAACAAGACGTCGAAACATAGCCAAGAGCCCCGGTGATTGAGCTCTGAGGCTTGTCACGCCCCGCTCGTGGTACGATGTGGCTGCTTATGAGGAGAGCCAACATATTGAGGTGTGCAACTTTAGATTTAAGGTAAATTCATCGATATATATAGGAGTAGGGTAGTTGGTCGTCATACGGGTGCCAAAGGTTGCAGCAAGTGAGGAGACGATGTTCATCATAGATTCCAGCACGAATGTTTTGGTTGCTCTGATGGGAGACCAGCATGATAAGGTATGCAACTTCAGCTTCAGGATAAAGAGGTCTTCTGTGAAGTTTGACATTAGGATAGAGCATTCCTTGTGCATGAGCAAAAAATTTCCACAGCATGGGCACATGCGATATGGGTCTAGTTTGGCTCGGAGTGATCTATCATGTGCATCTCTTGATACTTCGAAGGCCAACTTGATATAGATGCATGGGAGCAGTGGATCTGATAGCGTGATCGAGCATGGAGGCTCCCACGACAGTATGGAGACTGCGATGGAGGTCCTAAGTGGAGTTACCACCAGGGACATGGAGCTGAGAGATAGAAGGCCACATACCGAGTGTGTTTTACTTAATATAGGGAGGAGGCAGAGCCTACAGGATCTCCATCAGTGTGCACTCCTCATTTACCTTCGGCGAGTTCATCACAGGGCATTGCTAGTGAGGACAATCTCCAAAGGCTAGATATTAGTGCGACGAAAAGTTTGGCACATGTGTGTATGCAATCGGGTCTTAAGTCAGCACCATCAGTTGAGGCAGCTAGCTGGTGGACGGTGAGTATTGATGAATATCATCAGTAGACACAACGAATATGGACAGTGTATCGATGTGACTTAGGTGGAGTCAATTTGTAGAGCAGCAGTGGAGTCAGTGAGGTTATCACGATTAGTGGCCATAGTGAGCATGAGTGAATGTTTGCAGACCCGTGGGGCGATGTTTAGGATAGTCATGGATCGACAAAGGGCTCATTTGACACTGGCACTACATCACTTGGTTCGATCATGGAGTCTGAGCTCGTAGAGACATCCTTAGAGACAATTGATTCATTGCAAACATGGCGATGAATGAGGGGGAGAAGTGTATGGATAGGCTCAGCAGGTTTCTGAGCTTTGCATGTCTCTCAAAGGATTGAGGCACAGGAGGGTGCAGTTACCGATGCAAATGGTAGTGGTTCCACATGTCTGATGATCAAGGTGAGTGCAAACATGACTGGTGCTGGAGCTGTGCTGAAGGAGACTGTGGATTTTACAGCAAGGTAGAGTGTTGATTTTGTGCTGCAAAATCAGATTCACAGCATCATACATCTAAAGTTGTGTCTCCAAACGTCTGGACAGGATCATGTTAAATACAACGATGTTGGATACAACGATCAATGATTCCTTATCTGATAATAACAAACCTTCATTTTGATGTGTTTTTAGTGTTTTCAGGTGCAAATGACCAATTATAACAATAGTGGCAAAGTTGTAAATTGTAAGTATAAGTTCATAGTGGCAAACTTGTGAATATGGGCAAAGTGGCAAACTTGCAATATTCGAGTGGTTAAAATTTTTCTAGAAAGTCAACAGAGATGAGATAAGATTAATCTGGTCCTAGAAAATCAAATAGAGAAGGAGATGATAATTGGTTTAAGAAGAGGATAATGTGAGAAGATAATTGTGTAAATATTGATTTGAAGAGAGAATAATGTGTAAAGATAATTGGTTCAAATTCATCATGGAAGGTTGATCGATCCTCGAAGGGTCGATGCTAATAAATCCGTAGAACACGGGTCGTGTGTAGTCGCTTACGGGTCGAACACGAGGAGGCGGTCAATGAGTATCGGTATTATGGGTCTTTGAATGAAAGCTTTGTGATAGTGTCGGTGATTGGTTGGGGAATGGTCGAAAGAGTGTGAATCAAAGGGGTAAAAGCTCTAGGGCATGGAGAATCCCCATCATTTTACTAGAGTTAGGCTTAAACTAGTAATCAACCGGTTGCCGGGTTCTTTGGGACTCGGGTGAGGTCATGTGACCTAAGGGCATTCGCTTATACCCCACTGTCATGATGCATGATAGGTTATTTGCTTATGTCATGTCCTACCCCCGGCTGTCATGATGCAATGATAGGCCAATCCAACCTACGCCGATGTCAGTGGTCTCTGATGCATCGGTGTACGTTGGGTGCATTACTCTTGACGAATATCCCCAATCTTCATCCCGCCCACAGTGGCGTTCAGGGATTAGACTTACATTGGGAGAGCTCTTAATCGATACCCGTTGGTGGTCAGTCACACCAATAGTATGGATCGTCATAGGGGTCAGATCCCGAATCGGTCCCGACTTTTAGTCGGCGGCCAATCCGATCACCCCGAAGGGAGGAGGTCGAACCTACAACGATAATAATCATCCTAATATACCCCTAATCTCAAATTAGCCCAGCAATTAAATCAATTAATTAGTTCAACACATAGCCCCAATCTAATGGGGTTCATCCCATTGTCCTATATGAAAACTACTCACTACCCATTACAATAGAAGGGGTTTCTAGCTATTTGTAGGCATCCAGTTAGAATAGCAATAGATGATAAAACAAAACAGTAGTAACAATGGAAGAAAATTTCTATAAAGCAAAGATAGAGTATTATACTAATAAGCAATTGGAACAGCAAAAATAATAAAATAAGAGAGTTTAGAATCCTTACAAACTTGCCCAAAACCCTAGGAAAGACAGAAAAGTGGCTAAAAGAAGGATTCCTCTCGTAGGAAGATGAAGGGGTGCTTATTTACGCGTACCTAAAAGACCAAAATAGCCCCCAGATTCGCCCTAGCTTCCATAGAGAAATGGTCTGACGCAACCGCATCAAGAAACGTCGCGGTCGCGTTGATCCTATGCGCAAGTGGCTCTTGAGGCTTCAGCGATGGGGTCGCATCAATAGAGATGCGGCCGCGTCGAAAACGGTTATGCGGCCGTGTCGTATTTTACCGCGGCCACGTCGTTCAGCTCTCGTCGTTGTAAATTCATGGTCGCATCGTCTTCGTTCACGCGGGCTGCGAAAGTCTCTGATCTTCAATCTTTTTCTTCGCTCTTTACATCTTCTGACGCGGCCTTTTGGTGGTAATTGATGCGGTCGTGTAGATGTTGCTTCTTGGGTAGTTTGACGCGGCCATGTGAGATATAATGACGCGGCTGCATAGGTCTCAGTTCTTCCCAAAATTCTCTCTCTTGCCCCAATTGACTCCCTGGCTTCACTCCACTACTGGACAATTGGACATTAGCCACGGACAAATCCGTGGCTAATACCCCAAAATCTGTGGCTAATACCCAATAGCCACGGATTTTTATAAATTCCGTGGCTATTGTTCACTGGGGGGAAATGCCATTGCAAATGCGAAAAATCCGCGGCAAATGGAAGAAATTCCGTGGCAGAAGAGTTAGCCACGGAAATTCCGTGGCAATTGTTCCACATATTGCCACGAAAAATCCGTGGCAAAAGTATATTTGCTACGGAAAAGTTCAAGAAAAAATTTCCGTGGTAAACCATATTAGCCATGGATATTCCATGGCTATTCTTTCAATAATAGCCACGGAAATTCCGTGGCAAACATATATTCGCTACGGGTGATATCCGAAAATTTCCCGTGGCTAACCTACATTAGCCACAGATATTCCGTGGCAAGATTGTTTTATTTGCCACGGATTCTCGATAGCGAAAAGATTTTCGCGACGGATATTTTCCAAATTCATATCTGTGGCTAAAAAATATTCGCCACGGACAGTCCGTGGCTAATGTGTTTATTTATTTTTTAAAAAAAATCGAAAAATTTTAAAAAATCGTTTACTATCAAATTTCCCATATATATAACAAGAAAGAAACATCGCTGTACAATTAAAATTCCCATATATAAAAAATATCAAAAAATCCAATTAAAATAGTCTCATCCATCAATAAATTCCAAGAAACTATATGAATACAAACTTTCCATATACATCAACATACCTCAATAGAAAAGTTTTCCACATACAAAAGGTTTTCCACATACAAATACATAACAGCCCCTCGGCCCCATCAATACAAAAAGTTTCCACACATCAACATAAGGGCCACTCGGCCCCCTCAATACAAAAAGTTTCCACACATCAACATAACGGCCACTCGGCCCCCTCAATACAAAAAGTTTCCACCCATCAACATAACGGCCCCTCGACCCCTTCAATACAAAGTAAACTCTCAATCTCATCATAACGGCCCCTCGGCACCCTTATCACTCCCCAAACACCAAGTAAAAAACAATTAAACTCTCACCTCATTTCTCCACCCTCCGGTCCTCCACCGGCTCCGCCTTGCGGACACGATTCCTGAAACAAAATTGAAATAAACAAGTATTTACTAAAATTAATAAACAAATAAATATTATTTGTTGGAAGCTAAAAATAGAATAAAACAAAATGATGGCATCAGTTATCTTCTTCATATGATAAAAACACCAACTGACACAAGTGCAATGTCTTCCAACAACAAAATAGTAAATATTAGAAAAGTATGCTGATTTGTGGTGTTATATAGAATTAATGAAGTTTTTTTGGGAGATATCAAAAAAAACTCTTCCAAAAAACAATGTTCAAGAAGCTCATTTTCAAACATCCATCTTAGAGCTTTACTTTGGTAGTTTACAATAGACATGTGCCAGCACATGGGGTAGCTCCCCATCTTTATAATTTCAGTTTCAGCTACAACTAAGAGCAAAATTGACTTTGAAGTAAAGTAAATGGGATCAAAATCCTAGAAAACAAACACCATAGCAGAGTCTGGCTTGCTGTAAGATGTAATGTTTTATGATTGGTCAGGAGGGACTTGTAATCTAACATATGAGATAAAGGCCTAATAGTTAACAAAAAATGTTGGCCGACTATGGGTAGAATCCATGGTGGTTCCGATATGAAAAGATACTGCCCATGCAGAGGCTCATCAGAACTTCAAAACCCAGCTTTCACCTTTCCAAGCAAGATCTCAAGTTAATAGTGAAGTCTGATGCACATCTACAATTGCACAATGATGATATGTCGTTGTCTTCACATCTGGTAAAAAACAAGCAAGAGACATGGCAGGCAGAGAATGCTAGCGTGTAGCCAAAAAGACAAGTGAACAGCTACATAAGCAACTCCATTAAGGTAGACAAAACAATGTAAGATAAACGGAGCCTAAGCTAGTGTACACAAAGGGGGAGAAGACATCCAAGATCCCAATAAGCTCTAATCATATATGCAGATGCTACGAGTGATAGTGGTATCTCCTGTCATCTTCTGTCAAAAATTAACATGTGGTCTTCATTATTCAATGAAATATCTACGGTGAATTCTTCTATGGCTGTTTAGGATACAATCACGAATATAAAGTTCATGTGTGATCCTCAGTCCCATCGAAGCAGCTTCAGCAAGAAGAAATAATAATAATAATAATAATAATAATAATAATAATAATAATAATAATAATAATAATAATGCCCCTTCATCCTCAAATTGCACCATGTGTATTTGTGGTTATGCTACCAGGTTTCTGAAGTTGAATGTGACTTTGTTGAAAGGTCCTTTTGACAATGCAAATACATTACAACCTGCATGGCAATCCGGTAATCGTATACAATTCTACCTTACAACAGCTCAAAACATATATCAGCTTATGTGTTATTCTGACTGTTTATAATT